>RJWT010017259.1:0-19436 GCA_004365215.1 Cuniculus paca | reverse complement strand
AAAAAAAAAAAAAAAAAAAAGTTTATAATGTTAATACTGATAATGTAAGGAGAAAACTTCCAAAGTGTTAGAAAGGGATGGATATGTTTACTGAATTGGAAAAACCAGTAATTACTTAATCAGAGAGATAGAGTTCATATAAGTCAATTGATCATTGAGTTGTGGAGAAAAATAATTATGTACAGTCCATGTTTCTAGAACGGGAAACAAGTGAAAAAACAAGAAAAAGAAAAATACCAAGGAAGTGTTAAAATTTGCTTAGAACAAAGACAGAGGTGAATTATAATAATAAATGATCAAATTCCCAATTAATAAGATCTAAATTGAGTAAAAAATAAAAAGTCAGTCTCTGACCCAAGATACTCACATTTATATAAAACAAAGGTTAAGAATGGGGTTTAAAGGTAATAGAAACCCTTTAGGTCACAGAAATGGACAGTAACATTTCATTAGGCACAAAGAGAATATTACAAGAAATTTCATATTTAAGAGACTATGTGGCATTCAGATTTAAGATTTTTCTTCACTATCTTGATGTAGGTGGTAGTTTTACTGTTGTAAACTAATATAGATACATATTTTAAAACATCTAAAATAAGTGTGATTTTATTTACTTAAAATGTATTGCGTAATCCTTCGATTAAAAAGAATACATGTAGCAGGAAAACAAACAAAACCTAGGAACATCACAGGAACTCCCTTCTTTCTTCTCATTTCTACATCCAATTGCTCTTCTTAATGCAACATTTTTAACATGTCTAGTGTTTGGTTCTTCAACTCTATCTTTACTACTACTACATTAATTCGGGAATTCACTGTTGCACCAGACCACCAAAAACAACCAGTTCTCTGCCAACAATAATGACAGTTTTAATCCACGCACTTTAGTCCCCAAAAGATAGTTCTATTTCAACAATATTTCTCATTCCCAGATCTTCAACTGACTCTTTTTAATAAATGCCTACTGTTGTTTTATAACCACTTGCCTCTGTTAAGGATGTAATAAATTCTCTATCTATCTAAAATCATTAGCAACACTATTTTAGAACTCTATTCTAGTAACTTTTACTTGACACTAAATTCTTCTGTTTGTTGACTCCCTTTTACAATATTGGCTTTCCTGAAACATTTGAAGACCCTTATTTTTGTACTTGGGATTACTATTACAATTCATTAGCTTCTGATACAGGTCAGTTGGGAAGCAATACTACTACTGCTTTCAGGAGGAGTAGAGGAGGAACACAATAATCCACCAGTCATCATTGTCTGGCCTTCTAGGCATGAGTATAGGCAGTTATGCTGGGTGATCCCAGGCGAGTAGACCTGACTCCTAGATACAGTTCTCATATAGAAACAGATTTTCGGGTTGTATCTTATTAGTATTAGAACATACAGAGGTGAAGGTGCCTGGCTGTTCATGCTGCAGCAATGGTAACAAATTACCCTGGAACCCTTAATGCTCCCATTCATATCCCACCTCTGGACAAGAGCGTAATCCACATGACCTCCTATCTATTTACAAAAAATTCTTCAGTTTCTGATTTAACAAGAATGGGATTGTCCCTTCCAATTTTTTTTTTCTGACACTAGGTATGTAACCTAGGGCCTCTGCATTGAGCTACATGCCAGCCCTTTTTTATTATTTTGAGACAGGGTCTCACTAAGTCCATAAATTGCCCAGGATGAGCTTAAATTTATGATCATCTTGCCTCAGCCTCACAGTTGCTGGGATTACCAAAGTGCACCACCATGCTAGCATCCCTTTCTGGTGTCTATGTATGGTGACAAGTATTGTATATTTTTCTACTATCTCTATAGGTTTGGTGAAGAGAAGCAAAAGAGGTAGTGAATGTTCAGTCTGCCTTCTTGAAATTGTCAAAAATAACTTTTCTAAAATGCAAATAACATAAATTTTTACTTACCTAAACTGCTCAATTTTCACAAATTAAGAACATACTACCTTTATTGGAAAGAGGGTGGTGGTTAAAATTTTAAAGTCTGTGTAGTAGCCCTTTCTTTATAAACTTACTTGGCTAGTCAAAAAGGTCTAATTTTTCTCTGCAGCATCATAATGCACATCACTATTACCCTACACTGAATTTTTTCCCCCTTCTAGACTGTAATCTCCTAGTCTATGTCTTCTCTGTCTTTTTCTACCTAGGAGCTAAAGGAATCTGAAATCTTATACATACCAAATAAATGTTTTCTGGATAAATTTTTAAAATCAACAAATCTAAAGGAGTTAGGAATGGACAGTTTGAAGCTAGTACAAATTGGTCTTGGAACGTCATTTAACCATTCTTCAAACAAAGATGTACATGGACACAGACATTTAGAGGGGGTAAGAATGGTATGAAAATTGTGCAATCACAGGTTTTTAAACAGAAAAATGTTTTATTTTTTATTTTTTTGAAAAGAATACAACCAAACAAAATAAAATGGAATAGTCAATCACAACAAAACAATGAACATGGTACATGACTTCTAAACAAGGTAAAAGGCAATCAATAATGGCTACCATAATGCCTCTTGTTATCTTCAATATAACTGCCCATACCATCAAGGATAAATAAAATCGAACAAAACAAAACAGAATAAAACCAGTAAAAAAACAAAACAAAACAAACAAAGCAGAACCATGTAAGCTATACAGAAGTTCCAGATACTACTAAAACAGCAGTGGCTACCATAATGCTTCTTGTTATCTTCAGAATAGTTGCCTACGCCTTCAGACATATTACAGTCAAACAACACAGAATAGAGTAAAAACAATCAAAACAAAGCAATGAAAGCAATGCAGGGTTTCTAAACAAGATAATTAGACATCCTCGATGGCTGCAATTAGATATTTTGTTATCTTTGAAATAGCTGTCTGTGCCATCAAGTATAATAAAATCAAACAAATCAGAATAAAACGAAACTAATCAGAACAATGAAGACAATATGAGTTTCAAATCATGATAACAGATTAACAGTGGCCACTTCCTTCCCTTTTAGATAATACCTCCCCTTTGACTTTCCCAATATGTATTATGCATTTTAGATCTCTCTAACTCCTCTAGTTTGTTATACTAGGGAGACAACACAAAATTTACCCAGGTGACTCTGAACCATTTCATCCATGAGCATGATCTCAAGTTGCCTCTACCTACCTACAAGAGCCTTGAGGTTATCTTCCTTTAGAGCTGAGTAGGTTTCCACCTCATAAAATGCCATGTCTTTCTTATCCATTCTGCACTTGATGGGCAGGCTACCCCTACTTTTCTGGCTCCCTGTCACATAGGGCATTGTTCTCTCTCCTTTGACTTTCAGTCTGTGAATTTTCTTTCTAGTTAAATGTTTCTTGTATAGAGCATATTGATGGATCCTGTCTCTTGATCCACTCTGCCTGTGTTTCGTTCTATTGGTGCATTGAGGCCATTAATAGTTATGGCCCTCTTGCACTGTGTTGTCTCTTTTATGCTATTTTCTTGCCATTGGCTCCCCATTTTTCTTCTCAATTCAGTCGACTGCCCCTGCTTGATGGTCTTCCTCTGCTGTTGTTCCTGGGACCCTGGTCCTTTTTCTCCCTCTCTAGAATGTCCTTTAGTATTCTTTGTAGGGTTGGTTTGGTGGTCATGAGTTCCTTGAGTTGTTCTTTGTCATGGAAGTATCTTGTCTCTCCATTAATCTGGAAAGTTTTTCAGGGTACATCAGTCTGGATTGGAAGTTGTTTTCTTTCAGGACTTGCAATACTTCACTCCAGCCTCTTCTTGACTTGATGGTTTGCGTTGAGAAGTCTGTCGTGATTCTGATGGGTTTTCCTTTATAGGTAATCTGTTTGTTTCCTCTAACAGTTTTTAATATTTTCTTGTGTTGAATTTCTGGGATCTTGATTATTATATGTCTGGGTATAGATCTGTTTTGGTTATGGCTAGTTAGAGTTCTATATGCCTCACTTATTTGAATGTCCCTTTTCCCATGCTTGAGAAGTTCTCAGAAGTTATTTCTGTAAATAGGGTCCTGATGTCATTTGTCTTAACCCCTGCTTTTTCACTCACATTTTTTAATTCTTAAGTTATGTTTCTTTGCATTATCTTGCAGCCATTGAATCGTTACTTCCTGGCTCCTTGTTATTTTTAAGAGATCTTTCCTTTCGCAATCGCAAGTTGCAAACCTGTCTTCAAGGTTTGAAAGTCTATCTTCAGTTATTTTCAAATGTTTTTGCCAGCTTATTTTAATTTCTTGGATATATCTTTGAATCTGTTTCATGCATTCTTAACCTGTCTTATATTGTTCATTCATGGTTTCCCTCATTTTCCTATGCTCCTCTATTTTTTTATGTATGTGTTCTTTAGAGGTGCTTAGCAATTCTTTTGTTTTTTATTTCTTCTTTTACCTGTTCTAATTTCTTTTATAGCCTCATGAAGTTGTTTCTTTATTTCAGTTAATATCACTTCAGACATTTCAGGTGTGTGACTCCCAATCTCTTCTGTGTTTGCCTCTCCTAGACTCACACTGCTTGGGATGGATGCCAGAGATTGCCTTTTCCTTCTCTGTCTTGACAAATTCCTGGTTTCTTCCATACTTGTGGGTAGTGGGGTCCGAGGCCCTTCTCACATTGGGTACAATTTCTCTGAAGTAAGACTGTTTGTTTTTTCTAGCCTGTGCTGGCTATGTATATCTGATGGTGGGCAACTGTGCTTCCCAACTGAGCTGGGTACCAGCCCACAAGGGCCCTTAAGAGTTTGCATGGGAGCGAAGCAGGCCAGGGCCTGCGGGTCTAAGCTGGTTAGGAACCTACATGATGTTCTCTGGAGCGCACAAAGGAGTGGGACTCAGTCCAAGCAACTTCTACAGGTCTGCACCCAACCTGGAGCTGCTGGAAGAAGCTGGCAGCAGTCCTGGCTCCAGGCTTAATCTGCCCAACTCCAAAATGGCTCCCGGTCAATCGCTCTCTCCCACGGAAGGAGTGAGTCCTCTGTACTCACAGCCAGCTAGCGCAGACCTCCTTGTCTGCCGCTGTCCTCCACCGCTGCACCTCTCTACAGAGACCTCTGGGGTCGCCAGCTGCCACCGCTAGCATGGGTCCCCAGGCTCCCACAGCTCCTCTCACAGGGTGAGTCCAGCTCCAGACTAAGAAGCTGCCAGCTACCACCTTCTTCTTCATTTAAGTTTTTCTTTTTACTTTCTCTGCGGGCTTCAATTCACATTTTAGATTTTTCCTGGGCCCAGGGGACCCACTTCCTTCCTTCTTGTCCTCCCCATGATGCTATATTCCAGCATCTGAACTGTTTCTGTCAGAGTCTGTTTACTCTGCTGCTTACTGTTCTGCCATCTTCCCGGAAGCCCGAGAAAAAAAATTTTTTTTTGAAGACAAGGTCTTGCTATGTAATTCAGGCTGGTCTTGAACTATGTAGCCCTGGCTGGCCTCAAACACACAGCAATCCTCCTGCCTTAGCTTCCCAAATTCTGGGATTACGAGTATACATTACCACATCTGGTTGGAAAAAAATTTTAAGAGGACATCAAATCCAAATTCTAACATTATATCTTAAAGAACTGTGTCCCAAAGAGATAAACCAACTTGCTCAAACTCAGAATTTACAACAGATTATGGATTACAACTTGGGTTTTCTGATTCCTATTACAAAGCTGAATCAACCTCATGAAGTTACTCTATTACTGTTCACATCCTCTGAGGCTTTGGCAAGGATAATACCATCTTAACAGTTAAGTACTACCTGAAATTAAAGTTCTCCCAAAATAATCTCTCACCTAGATTTTAATCTATAAACATTCTCCCAGGGCTTGCCTTTGAGGACTGCTCTTGAAGGCAGATACTAGTGCTCAAACTAGAGATTTTCCCAAGTGACCAATAACATACAAAGACATATGCCTTGCTCTTTTTATGGGTGTAGTCTGTAATTTCATCAGATATTTTAAAAACAAACATGGAAATGCATTTCTTAATATTGAAAGCAATGTAAATTTCTCAGAATTGACTATCTGTGAGCTTACAAGGAAAAAAATAAGTTATTGTCTGTTTTTTTTGGGGGGGGGTAATAGACTATTCCTTCCCTCTATTTTGGAAACAAAAAATTAGCAAGATGCAGAATTAGAATTAAAACAGAATTTTCACTATGGTAGTTTCTAGCTGAGAAGTCCATCCCAGCCACCCTAGGTATTCTTCCACTGTAACAGGATGCTGTAAGACCATTTTTTATTATGTGGTTATAATACCGCTGATATGAGCCTATAAAGAAATCGACTCCTGATGCCCAACAAAACAGCCACGTGGACAAACCTGAGTAACTCAGCTAGCCGAGGCTCACAAAGGCACCTGGGCTACCCTTGGATATTGATGAGTATCCCATCCATGCCCACCAGTAAAACAGGACCCCATCACAGCCCTCAGACATTAACAATCACCCCACCACTGCAACACAGCCCTGCACAGACCACAAGTACTCACAATCATCCTACCCCTGGGAGTGCCACACTATGCCAACCTGGCCTGGCCACCATGTACCCCTCATACATTGGCAAGGCAACCCACCAACCCTACAGGTTGCCTATAATGCATAGAACTGCTGATGAGTCCTTCACATCTAAAAGAGCTACGTCATAACTGGCAGAGGAATCCCATAAACCCTTACAACCTACACGAGTGACACACCCCAGGAATCAGAATCATTAATGTTGATTACAGTTAAATAATCTACACAGAAATCACATACTGCATCCACTTAGAACAAAAACCAATATACTCTACCCAACCAACACCCTAGGACTCACTGCCAGGAGAAAGTCTTTTACTATAAAAGCCTCCCTATAAAATTGGGAGCGGCAACTGATCTACCTGATATACAAACAATACTGGGAGACAAGAAACAAGAAAAAAAAGCCGTCAAAGAAAAAATGTAAGGAAGCCGTCAAAGAAAAAAATAGTAACTCTAGCAACAGATCTCAAAGAAAAGGAAATAAGGAAATTGCCTAAAAAAAATTCAAAATAATGATTTCCACATATCTCAACAAGATGCAAGAGTACAGACAAAAAATAAATGAAATTAGAAATGAATGAGAAATTCAGCAGACACAGTGATCATAAAAAGAACCAGACAAAAATCTTGGCATTGAAGAACTCAATAAATGAAATAAAAAATATAATTAATGGGACTGGGAGTATAGTTCAATGGTAGGGCACGTGCAAAGCCATAGGGTCAATCTTCAGCATTGCAAGAATATGGTATAACATATATTTTGGACTGTAGAGAATTGATGATATATACTAATATAATATATACATATACATATACATATACATATACCATATTATATATATTTATATATATATATATTCTTAATAACAAACCAGATCAAATAGAATAAGGAATTTCTGAGTTCAAATTCAGATCTTTTGAATAACTCGATCAGATTTTTAAAAAGAAAAGAAAGTTAAAGAAAAAAAAAAAAGAAATTCTATGAGACCTATAGGACATCATTAAGCAAGCAAATATTCACATTACAGATGTTTCAAAAGAAAAAGGGAAAGGAAAAGGCATAGAAACCCTATTTAATTTAATGAAATAAAAAACTTTAATTGGATTTGTCCAAGAAAGGTCTTCTCCAAGCCATGTAATAATCAAACTAACAAAAGTCCAAAACAAAGAGAGACTGCTAAAAGCAAGAGAAGAGCATCAAATCAAATATAAGAAGAACCCCATTAGACTAATCTTAATACATTTTTCAACAGACACCTTATAAGCCAGGAGGGAATGGGATGATATATTCAAACTTTTGCAAGAAAAAAAAACTGCCAACTAAAAAATACTATACAGTACTCATGAAAATTATTCTGCAGAAATGAAAAAGATACACAGTTTCCAACACAAAGTCAGAGGGAATTCATCACTACTACACAGCCTTATGAAAAATGATTACAGGATTCCTACATTAAGAAGCAAAAAGATTATAACTACCATCATCAGAACAAGAAAATGTATATATAACTTACCAACAGAACAAAGAAAAAGAAAAGGAAAATAATCAAACCATATCAATATAGAAAACCATCAAATAACAAAGATGAACAAGAGAAAGAAAGAATATACAAAACAAAAAAATAATAATAAATGCCTGGAGCAAGTCATTTATCTACAATAATAACCTTGAATATAAACAGATTAAACTCTCTCACCAAAATCTTTATTTTAAAAAAATGCTTTATTTTTATTAGTACATGTTTGCAGTACATAATGATTATATTCATTGCAAGGAATTGGTACATGTACCAATTCTTTTTTTCCCCTCTCACTCCACAAAGAAATATCAAAGTCAAATCAAACCTTCAAACAAATGGACTTAATAGATATCTACAGAGTGTTCTTTCCAACAACATAATATACATTTTTCTCAGCAGCACATGGGACTCTCTCCAAAACAGATCACATACTAGCCTATAAAGCATGCTTAAGTAAATACAAAGGAATCAGAATTATCCCATGCATACTATCAGGTCACAGTGCAAAGAAACTAGAAATTAGTGACAAAAGCATCCACAGAAACCATGCAAACACATGGAAATTAAAGAATAACTTCTCAAATAATCAATTGCTCACTGGTGAAATTAATGAAGAAGTCAGACATTTTTTACAATAAAACAATGCCATTATTTTTTCAATCAGTAATGCCATTACAACATACCAGAACCTGTGGGACACAGTAAAAACAGTCCTATGAGGCAAGTTTATAGTGGTGAATTCTCACATCAGAAAGGCATACCAAGCTCAAATAAATAAACTAATGATGCCCCTTAAGATCTCTGAAAAACAACAATCCAAATTCAAAGCTAATTCAAGGAAGGAAATTAAAAGTTCAAACCAGAAATTAAGACTAAAAAAGAAAAATCAATGAACTGAAGGGTTTCTTCTTCAAAAGAATAAACAAAACAGACAAACCCTTAGCTAATCTTACCAAAATAAGGAAAGAAAGACCCAAATTCATGCACTTAGAAATGAAAAAGGAGAAATCACATTATCGCGTTCCTATTTTTTTGTTGTTGTTTTGTGCTAAGGTTTGTGAACATTTATGGTGTAAAGACTTTGTTGCTTGTAAAGAAACCTCTTTAGTTGCTTTACAATGATGTACTTTGGGTATGGCTAACTATAGTCTTTGGCCTCCATTCCAAGATCCAGCCACCTTGCTTAATTTGAGAGGGGAGGAGGCCATGCAATTCGCCCAACAACTGAGTTCTATGGGAATGTACTCTATTATTGTTAATGTCCCTAAAGTAATCTGAGTGTTGGCTCACCAAGAAATAACAACAATTATGTGACCCTCATAGTATCAAACAAATTCAGTTACATTCGTACCATCCAAGCCAATCTGGATACTAACATACCATAAGAACCCACTGTGTACCACCCTTAAACCCTAAAAAAGAAATCTACATTACAGTGTAAACATTAAGACAACCCAGGTGTTGACTTACAGCTAATATGTATTAAATATGACAGCTATATCTTTGCTAGTGGTAGAAAAAAATTCAAGTATAATTTTACAGTTATTATCTTTTTGATAAAAAGATTAATAAAGCTTTATGATTACACTGTTAAAGATACAGGATTTGGAAATGTGGAAATGCAAGAGGAAATTTTTGCACTCCACCATTTTCTAATCCAGGCAACCAAAATATTAAGACTGACTGAATGAATATAAATACCAAGACCTAATGATGGGCTACCTAAAAGAAATTCACTTACCAGTCAAGATACACATAGACTGAGCATGAAGAGATAGGAAAATATATTCTATGCAGTCAGAAATCAAAAACAAACAGAAGTAGCTACATTTATATCAGATAAAATGAATTTCAAGTCAAAAACTATGTGAGACAAAGAAGCGGGGTGTCAAATGCAATTTCTATTTGTAGTTTTTTGCGGAATCTCCACACTGATATAGTGGTTGTACTAGCTTACGTTCCTAATAATGGAGAAAAGTTTTGTTTTTTTTTTTTGTGCTGGGAATCAAACTCACAACCTCACACTTGCCAGGCAGGCACTATGCCACTGAACTATATCCCCAGTCCCTAGAAGAGTTACTTTTTAGATAAACTTCAGGCATTTGTAGGCAAATGGATGCAACTTGAAAACATAATGCTAAGTGAAATAAGTCAGACACACATCTTAAATATTGCAGTTCCTCTTATACGAGAAATTCAGATGAGAAAGAGAGAGAATAAAAATAAAATAAAATGTCCATTCTAGTCAAAGCAATTTACAGATTAAATCCAATCTCTATAAAAATACCAATACTAGGTATTCTTCCTAATAGAAGAGACAGTCTTAAAATTCATATGGAACCACAAAAGACCCTGGAATGGCCAAAGCAATCTGAGACAAAAAGAATGAAGCTAGAAACATCACAATATTTGATCTCACAACATATTACTAAAGCTACAGAAACTAGAACTGCATGGTACTAGGATGAAAACCAACATACAGACAATAGAGGAGAGCAGAGAACTCAAAAATTAATTTCTATACCTGTAACCAACAGTGTAATCAAACATAGTTATAATTTATATTTAGATATCTCCCCCAAAACCTAATGCACTTATAGATGGGGCTTTTGGAAGGTGACTGGATTATAGGTATAGAATACTCATCACTGGATTAGTCCACTGATGGGTTTACAGCTGGGTATAATGTTGGGAGGTGAGGCCTGGTGGGAAGAAGTGGGTCACTGGGGGTGACTCACTGGAAGAGTATATATCTTCTCCCTTGATCTGCTGCTGCTTCCTGCCTTCCTTGCCATAAACCATTCTTCCTCTGCAATGTCCCACTGCCAAGCCACCTTGCCTTAGAGCCAGCTGACTATGGACTGAAATCTCTGCAAACTGTGAGCTGAAATAAACCTCTTCTTTTTTAACTTTTGGGGGGGGTCACCTATTTTGTTCCAGTAATGAGGAAGTAATTAAGACATATACATTAGAGAAAAAAAACAATCTCAATTAATGGTGCTGGTGAAAAACTGGATATTCAGAAGAATGAAACTAGTCCCTTGTTTCTCACCATATAGTAAAAAAAAAAATGCATAATGGATAAGAGAGCTAATTGTAAAGTCTAAAACTATGAAACTTCCAGGAAAAAAAAAAAAGGAAACACTTCAATATATTGGTATTAGGCAAATAATTTTTGGGAGGAAAGACTCCAAAAACTAAAATAAACAAATGGGATTGTATGAGACTAAGAAACATCTGCACAACAAAGGGAACAATCAATAGAATGAACTGAGGACCTGCCAAAAGGAAGAAAATACTTATAAATTAATCATCCAATAGCAGATGATTAATTAGCCAAAATATATATGGAACTCAAAAAACTCAACATCAAGAAACCAAATAGTCCAATTTAATAATGGGCAAATACTTCAATCTGAATAGAAATTTCTGAAGTTATACAAATGACAAATACATTAAAAATGTTCATAACTAATCATAAGGTAAATTCAGATCAAAATCGCAATGAGTTAGGTATCTTATCCCAGTTAGAACAGCTTTTATCAAAAAAGATGTAAGATAGCAAGTGATGGCAGAGATTTGGAGAAAAGGGGACCCCTACATACTATAAATTAGCATTTATGGAAAGCATTAAAGAGCT
The DNA here is from genome assembly GCA_004365215.1 of Cuniculus paca. Classification (NCBI taxonomy): domain Eukaryota; kingdom Metazoa; phylum Chordata; class Mammalia; order Rodentia; family Cuniculidae; genus Cuniculus; species Cuniculus paca. The sequence continues at coordinate 7,794 of RJWT010017259.1, read as the reverse complement.
TCTTCAAAAAACTGAAAATAGAATTACCGTATTATTCAGCTGTCCCCCTACTGAAATGAAAGCAATATATGAAAGAGATATCTGCACTCTCATGTTGCAGCACCATTCACAACAGCCAACTTATAGAATCAACTTAGGGTGTCCATCAACTGGTGAATGGATAAAGAAAACGTAGTTATACAAATGGAGCATTACTCAGTCATAAAAAGAATGAAAGCCTAGCAACTAAAACAAAATGGGTAGAACTTGAAGAATTGTGTTAATTGAAATAAGCAGGCAAAGAAAGGCAAATATCATAGGTTCTCATTCACATGTGAAAGGTAAAAATACTGATTTCATAGAAGTAGAGAACAAAATAGTGGTCACTGGAGGGTAGGAAAGATAATAGGAGGATGGATAGAGGGAGCTGAAATAACAATCAAAACTCAGTTTTAGATAGGAGGAATAAACTCCTAGAGGTCTACAGCACAGTAGGGTGACAATAGTTCACAAAAATTTATCATATACTTCATAAAGAACTAAAGGAGAGCAGTTCAAAGCTTTCCAATCCAAAACAAGTAATAAATGGTTAAATCCAAAGAACACTGGGTTCCACAAACACATCCCTTACTTTTCTACTGTAAATTTTTACTGTAGCATAACCAGCTGTATGTCTCAGTAGCTGTGCCTGGGGGATATAGGAAGCAATCTTTGTGTTTAGTCACTTGATACAATGAAAGGCAAGGTGTGTGCACATGTGCAAAAGCATCAAACCAGGACTTACACCCACATGATGCTCTAACAGGTTTTGGGTATGTATGTACCTGAGCATCACAGAGGGTATAATATACCCACACCATTCTAGGATTTGTTTTTAAAAAGTTTTCTTTTGATTTCTCTGGTAGAAGTAGCCCAATTCAGTGCAATGGCATATGAAAAAACAGATTTGCAAGTTTTGGAGGCAAAAAGTGAATCATCATATTACACGTGTGGATGATGAAGATGATGCATTATGGTAAAATACATGTTTTCATAACAGAAGAGTGGTGTGGGTATATGATGATGATAATGATGATGATGATGATGATGATGATGATGACGGCGATGACAACAACTCTGACATTGGCCATGGGAGCGAAAGTTCCTGTTATAGTAAAATGGAGAAACAATAGAGCTGATATAAACGTGGAATTCAGACCTCCTTGATTCAGATGACAAACAAAACAGCAATGTGAATACGTATTTCACTAGTTGAAATGTTTTAAAATGGTCACACAACCAAATGGAATGATCCAATGCTAGAACTAGGTACAAAAATATAGTGAGGGTCTGGGCAGGGGTGTAAAATATTGGACAGAATGCCAGACTGCCATTCAATGCTAGAAATTATTTGTAACAGATGATGTGCCACAAGATACTATGAAATACATGAAGGTTGAAATACAAGTAAAATGTTCTGTAACAATGTAACAATAGCTTCATTTAAAAATGTATTTAGGCACCTCACTAAACTGAAAGCACTCATAGGTCTGCTGTACTTAACAGGGATTTCTCATGGTAATCACAGGAAAGTAAAGGACTTATCGGGGAAAAATAAAGCATAAAAATTTATGCCCTTGTAGATGCAATGACTTATTATGTTTTCAATTTAGAAATTCATCCTGGAACTCAGCCATCAGGTTGTTATTTGTATAATAATAAACCAAATGATGTGGTAGACAGACCTGTTGCTTTCCATCTCCCAAACTAATCAGAATGTGACATTTGGATAGAAACAGAGGTGTCAGGGGGTTTGGATTGCAGAGCAGTCTGGTCATTCACTGGGAGGGTATTGTTTCTGTTTTCAGTGATTGTGGCTGTTGCCTGAATGCCAGTGCAGTGGTTGGAAAAACAACCTATGACTTCAGCGTTGGGTAAAAGAAAATGGCCCAAACCAAGCAGACTGCTCCTAAGTCCACTGGTGGGAAACCCCCAATAAACAGCTGGCCACAAAATCTGCCAGGAAAAGCACTCCCTCTACTGGTAGGGTGAAAAAGCCTCACTGCTACAGGTCTGATACCATGGTACTTCAAGAAATTCATTGTTACCAGAAATTGACCAAGCTTCTCATTATGAGGCTGCCTTTCCAGAGGTTGGTGAGAGAGATTGCCCAGAATTTCAAAACTGACTTGAGGTTTCATTGGTGCTCTTCAGGAGGCTAGTGAAGCATACCTAGTAGGCTTATTTAAAGATACTAATCTGTGTGCAATCCACACTAAGAGTAACCATCACGCCCAAAGACATTCAGTTGGCCCACCAGTACAGGGACAGACAGCTTAAGTGAAGGCAATTTTTATGGCATTTTGTAATAAATTCTGTAAAATACTTTGGTTTAACTTGTGACTTTTTTTGTAAGAAACTGTTTATAATATGTTGCATTTGTACTTAAGTCATTTCATCTTTTACCCCGGATGAATGCAAAAAGTGACTGTTCACAGACTTCAGTGATGTGAGCACTTGCTCAGGAGTGACAAGTTGCTAATATGCAGAAGGGATGGGTGATATTTCTTCCTCCTCATGATGCATGTTTCTGTATTATGACGTGCTGGGTAGCTATTAAGGCACTGAAATTGATAAATGAGTACAGGGTCCTTTTGCAATAAAACTGGTTATGACTTGATCCAAGTGTTTAACAACTGGGGTTGTTAAGTCGCACCATACATCACTATGATAGAATGTGGGCTTTTTCAAGAGTGAAGATACAAGTCTTAACCACAGTGCAACTTAGAGTTTCCTAAAGAAGAAGAAGAAAAAGTAAACCTGGCAGCTATAGAATACACTGTGTGCATTTATAATAGCTATTTTATATATTGTAGTGTCAACATTTTTAAATTAAATGTTTTACATTCACAAGTGGTGGAGAGTCTTGTCATTAAGGTGTGTGTAATTTAGAGTCCAGTTGGTTTTCTCCAAACTAGACTGCACTTTTTTCTATATAGTAGTAAAATGCTATATGTATACCTTGCATAAGTCCTCACTCCACCATATTAACTAACCCTCTAGCTGACATTGCAAATACTAACTGGGGGATTTTGTTTCTAAGGGCTCTAGAATAACAAGTTATTCACACCAGCATTACCCATTACTAATATTCTAGTTAGTGCAGCTTTTCATTGTGTTGTAGTTGGTCTCATAATTAGGTTTTTTCTGGTCTACTGAGGAAATAATACCAAGGTTCATTTTTTTCCCTTGTGGAGTTAGTGTGAACTTGCTGTGGGGGAGAAGCATACTGCTTCAGCCCATTGGACCTCTGCCAATTAAGATGGTGTTGGGTTAGGTCACATCTGATTACTGTCCTAGGAAAAATCCCTTTTATAGAGACAGCCTTCCAAGGGATTTTTTTAAACTTATCATATTAAAGTTTTTAGGTCAATTATGTACATTGACTAAATTTACAAATAAAACTTATTAAAAAAAAAAAAGCAACATTTGACACCTGGCTTACTGGTTTCCAATTGATGTTACATTTGCTAACAAAGCACGAGTTGACCAGCCCAGGAACTATACCCAGGAACAAGGTAGAAATTCCAAATGAAATGCTGCAATTTCAAAACAGAGAATTGTATAGTAGGATCTTTGGGTTTCAGAAAGATTTACACTGACCTCATACATGGCAAAGAAAAACAAACTGGTACTGCTGATGTCAACATTGTACCATGATGGAAATACTCACAGGGAAATCTCGACAAAACTGAACCCTGAGATGACTACTTTCTACAACAAACCCAAAGGCAGAGTAGATGTTGTTGATGAGTTATGCAACAACTGTAATGTCACTCAAAACACAAAGCACTGGCCAATGGTTGTGTTTTACTCAATCTTAACCATGTGTGGCATAAACAGTTTGACAGTTTACAATGAAAATAACAAGTACAAAATATCACAGGGAAATTTTCACAGAGGACTCACAAAGCAAGAAGACAAGAGAGGTGACGAGAATGACCTGCTACATAGGAAAGAAAAACTACACACATGTGCTGCCAGTGTAAGTGAGACATGCACGGAACATGCAGTTGTCATGGGTGAAGACTGCCTCGGGTGTAAGAATTGAAGCAAAGATTATTTCTGTGGTAGACTTTTGTTTGTGCTTACATTGTAGCTCACAGATTTTCATTTCTGATGTTATCTGTTAGGTTTTATAAACAACTTCATAGCTGAGATAAGAATGTTGCTGTCTATTCTAAGTACTCATTACATATTTGATATTTTATTTTATTGACTGGTGAAAATGCTGCTGTCTATTCTAACCACTCATTACATATTTGGTATTTTATTCACATCTTTTCTTATTATATAGGTGTGATAACTGAAGTAAAGACTTTTTTGTAGAATGCTATCGGTATTTTCATGTAAGAATTTATTTCTGATGTTGTCTTTTAGGTTTTGTAAGCAAGTATACAGCTGATATGAAAATGTTGGTATTTATTTTAAATATACAATGCATATTAAGAATTTAACACTTTATTGATATTTTATGTTCCTGTTAACTACACATTGCATATTATAATAAGAACCTCTTGACAGAACAGCAAGACCAGCAAGATGTCAAGTATGTTCTACAAAAAGGCCAGGAAGGGCTGGGGATATAGCTCAGTAGCGTAAGTGCCTGTCTGGCAAGCACAAGGTCCTGAGTTCAATTCCTAATACCAAACAAAATGAAACAAAATAACAACAACAAAAAAGTGTTACAAAAAGGCCAGGAAAGCAAAACACACATGCTGTCAGTATAAGCGATATGTGTGTATGGAACATGCTGTCATCGTGAGCAAAGACTGCTTTAGGTGTAATAACTGAAGTAAAGCTTTTTTTGCGTAGAGTGATATTAGTATTTTCACTGTAGTTCATATAGGAATTTATTTCTGTTGTTCTTTTTTAGACTTTGCATACCAAACCTAGTCAACATTAAAAATTTTGATTTTTTTTATAAACACACAATAAATATTAAAAATGGAATACTTTATTTTTGTGATATTTTTCCTGTTAAGCACTCATTGTTTGATACAATAAAACTCATAAAATTAAAACTAGTAATTCATCAATAGAAATATTCTTAAAAAATAAACGGGTTTGACACACCCATGGTTGTTATTAGCCTTTATGACAAGAAAATGTGTTATGCTCTTACGGAACTAAAAATGCTAATTATTCTGATTTAATGAATATACATTTTATACATGTACTGAGCTATCACACTGCACCCTATAAATATGTATATACAATTTTTAATTTTTTTTTTCTCAGACAGGGTCTCTCTATGTAGTTGAGGCTGTCCCTGAACTATGTAGCCCACACTGGTCTTAAACATGAGGTGATCCTCCTGCCTCAGCCTCCCAAGTGGTAGGATTATGATCATGTGCCACCATGCTCAGCTACATACAGTTTGTATCTGTCAATTAAGTTTTTTCTTAAAGAAATCAGATATATAGAAATCTCCACAAGGCTCTGACTACATAGCCTTTATAAGGTATTTTCTATTTTAAATATTCGTAAGTACATTTTTTTTCTCTTCATTGTTTCCACTCAAGACATCTCAGTTCCTTCCCTACTGACTGTGATTTGCAAAGGTAAGAAAACACTCAAGTCTAAACACTCTGGACATTACCGTTTTCACAGATGCACTGAGCAAAATGAAAGGAAACTACAAACCAAGTAAGCTTGAGACAGAGTGATTGGAATGTTACTGCACATTGTTTCTTATGTTTAATTTGCATATTGATGATAAACTAGAGGAAGGCAGCTACGTGAAAACAAAAATTAGATTAAGAATAATGGGCAGAAAAAAGTGCCCATAAACTACCAAAAAGACAAGATGGCTAAAAGTCAAAACTCTGAAATGCAGACTCAAGGCAATATTTGCAAACACGAAGTCCAAAAGACAGGTTTTTCTGTTCATCAGATGCATATTTATTTCTCAAAATAGCCCTGATTAGCCAAAAAGTCTGTGGAGTATTAGCCACAATATTCACTAAAACATCCCTAAATAAGTGAGAAGGTGAATGTAATTGTCTTGGTTACTTTTTTTCTCTCGTTGAGACAAACACCTGACACCCAAAGTAAAGCAAGGAAACATTTATTTAGCTTACAGTTCTGGGGGTTTCAGTCCATACTCAGTTGGTTCTAAGGCAGGATGGCGTGGCTGAGGAGCAACCGATCATGGCGGCTGCAAGCGGCAAGAGCTAACGTACAAAAGAGGAAGAACACACCCCCATTCCAAGCTTGCATTGTATGTCGGCTCCACCCCTGGGTGGGTGTAGGACTCACACTGTCAATCCCAGCACTAGACAAGGAGTCAATCACAAATGCTAGATTCAGCCACTTCCATGACTACATGAGGCTTGGGGGGGCCATCTATATACAAAGCATAACATTCCATTCCTGGCCCCCCAAAGACTCATGTACATCCCTTATACAAAAGGCATTTAGTCCACCTCCATGAATTGCCAAAGTCCTAACAGTTTCAGCATTGCTTAAAAAAGTCCAAGTCCCAAGTCTCCTCCAAGATCTAAGGCAAACTTAGCTGCAAGCCCCTGTACAAATGTAAACAAAGTTAAACACTTCCAACATATAATGGCACAAGATAGACATTACCATTTCAAAAGTTACATACAGGGGAATACAAAGCATTGGAAGCAAAGTAAGTCCAAAATCCAGCAGGGCAAACATTAAGTCCTGTAGCTGTATGTCCAGCATCTGAAGCAATCTGTGGCAAATTGCAAGCTCCAAAGGGCTTGTGTGGTTTCACCCCAATGGCACTTTTAGGGGTTTTAACTCCTATAGCTTTGCTCTTAGGCCCACTCTGCTCAATCTTTGCAGCTTTCCTTAAATGATCGATGCTGCTGGCTTTTTCAAACTTCTGGGGTCTCCAATCTGGCTTTACCTTTACAGCTTCACATATTGCCCTCTCAGGGGTGCACTGCTTGGCCTGCCTGGCCTCCCAGACCCTCTGAAATAGGGGTGGAAGCCTTTTTAACCTCAGAATGCATGCATTCTCCATGTGCCTAAAACCAGCGTCATGTGGATGCTGCCAAGGTCTGCTACCGGCTGGAGCAGTAGCCAGGCTTTCCTCTTTCTTGGCCATAGGGGTCGAGCGCCTGGATTGCTGGGCACTCTGAACCTGACTGCAAGGAACATATTCTCTATGTCGCCATTTTGGAACCTCACATGGCCTCCGCCACCATTCTGGAATGTGGCACTCTGTAGCTTTCTCCCCCAGGGGAAAGTCTTTTACTTTTGTACCTTTGAGGCTATAAAGGGTGGAGACCCACTGCCTCTTCCTGTGATGGCTGTAGGCCATCTTTTGTATTCTGTTCCTTTTCAGCCATGGAGGTTTCAGCTTTATCTTTACAGTCCACAGCTTTCTGACCAAACTCACATTTTAAGTCACTATGCTGGGCTCTTTGCTCTTGATTTCCAACATAAATCTGGCTAAAAGCCCCCAACAATAGCTATGCCACTGCCTCAACATTTGACTACCTTGAAATTTCCTTTGCCAGATTAATCAGGACATTGCCCTTAATCTCAGTCTCAGGCAGTCTCTGGACACGAGCAGAATGCAGACAAACTTTCTGCCAAGCCATAACACACATCGTGTGGAGCCCAACAACCAATGCAGTCCTTCTTCCCAGCAGAAACCTCCCGAGCCTGCTCCTTACCGGCAGGCTTTCTATCAGCCTTCTGGTCTCCTGAGCTCTGACCAGAATCTCCCCTACAGAATAGCCCTAAGCTGTTCCAGGGCTTCTATTTCAGGCGATATCTCCGAACCTTTCCAAACTCTTC
>RJWT010017258.1:0-19462 GCA_004365215.1 Cuniculus paca | reverse complement strand
GCTTTGCCAATGAGGAATTCTGGAAAGGCCGAGTTGAGCACGAAACCCCTGAAGAGCCTGAAGAATGGGCTGAGCATGAAGATTATATGACACAGCTCCTCCTCAAGTTCGGTGATAAAAGCCTCTTTCAGCCACAGCCCAGTGAGATGGACATGAGAGCTAGTGAGCATTGGATATCTGATAACATGGTTAAAAACACGCCCGAGCTAAAGCAAAATCACCAGAGCCTTGCAAGTAAAAAATACCAATCTGATATGTATTGGGCTCAGTCACAAGATGGGCTGGGTGACTCCGCTTATGGCAGCCACCCAGGGCCCGCGAGCAGTCGGAGGCTGCAGGAGCTAGACCTGGACCATGGTGCTTCGGGATATAATCATGACCAGACACAGTGGTATGAAGACTCCCTGGAGTGTTTGTCAGACTTGAAACCAGAACAGAGCGTTCGAGATTCTATGGATTCTCTGGCTTTGTCTAACATCACAGGTGAGTTGTCTGGGGGTTATGGAGTGTTTGAAAAAGGAGCCAAAGTTCACTCAAAAAATTGTAGCTCAGTAGGGCTTATTTAAAACTAGGCCAAGGGAAGGGAAGCACTTCATTTAAATGCCAGACACCACAGCAAAATAAACCTGTGTGCACAGGTGAGTGCGTGTGTAAAAATATTTTCAGGAGTCTTTTTAGATAGGAGTGATCCCTGGGTTAAAGAGGAGAAAAACTGATTTATTTTGGATGAGGGTGCCTGCTCTGGATTGTATCCAAAAGTATCTGAACCCTGCATTGTGCTATATGTATTTTAAGGTATTAAAGTTGGCCTGAATACTTAAAAGTTTCTAACTTTTAAAAATATTTTCCTGTATTGCCCCATGGCAAGAGAGAGCTCAAAAAGATCTGAACCTTTTTATTATAAAATACTACTTTATGTTCTCAAAGCACATTCGTATCACCTATCCACATTATATTCTTAACCCCAAGCTGTATAGAGTAGGCTATACAACAGGCCTGATGTGAATCTTTTATTTGTAGTGTCAGTGTTGCCCTTGTGTGGCTAGCTTTATAACCAAGCTGACACTTGGTCCTGACATACAGTGTCACTGTAATATAGCTAGGAAAGGCTTTAGTGGCTGCTCACTGCCAAGAATGACGTATTGGGGCCACTGCAGTGATGAGGAATGAGAGAAAGCACCCGTGGCTTCTTATGCTGCTGAGGATAAACCCAGGCAAGTGCTTGACCACTGAGCTACGTCGTCCTCCAGCCCTTCCCGAGAGGACTTTAATGAAATACTGAAATTCGAAGTTTTCTTTGAAGTGTTTCCATTTGATAGCTGGTATGTAATAAGGTCAGATTAGAATTTTTGATAATCAGTTTGTTTTTGGCTCCTGTTCTAGGGGCTTCTGTCGATGGAGAAAGCAAGCCGAGACCATCATTATATTCGCTACAAAACTTTGAGGAGATGGAGGCGGAAGATTGCGAGAAAATGAGCAATATGGGAACTCTGAACTCATCCATGCTGCACAGGAGTGCAGAGTCCCTGAAAAGCCTAAGTTCAGAGTTATGTCCAGAAAAAATCATGCCTGAAGAAAAACCAGTACATCTGCCGGTGCTCAGAAGATCCAAGTCTCAATCTAGGCCCCAGCAGGTCAAGTTTTCAGACGATGTCATTGACAACGGAAGCTATGACAACATCGAAATCCGACAGCCTCCAATGAGTGAAAGGACACGGAGACGAGTCTACCATTTTGAAGAGCGGGGGTCTAGGCCTCACCACCATCGCCGCAGGAGAAGTAGAAAGTCCCGTTCCGACAATGCCCTGAATCTTGTCACAGAACGAAAATACTCTCCCAAAGATAGACTGAGGCTTTACACCCCCGACAACTATGAGAAATTTATACAAAGTAAAAGTGCCCAGGAGATCCAAGCGTACATCCAGAACAGTGATCTCTATGGCCAGTATGCCCATGCCACATCTGACTACGCACTGCAGAACCCCGGGATGAACAGGTTTCTGGGACTCTACGGTGAGGATGACGACTCGTGGTGTTCCTCTTCCTCATCCTCCTCATCCGACTCAGAAGAAGAAGGGTATTTTCTTGGTCAACCAATCCCTCAGCCCAGGCCGCAGAGATTTGCCTACTATACAGATGACCTTTCTAGTCCAACTTCTGCACTCCCCACCCCTCAGTTTGGTCAGAGGACAACTAAATCCAAGAAGAAAAAAGGACACAAAGGCAAAAACTGTATTATTTCTTAACCGAGTAGCTATGGAGAGCATTTGTTTAAGCTTAGCCAGTAACCATCAAAATATTTCTTTCTTCCGTAGGAAAGTTGCTAAGATAGTTTAAAGTGCTTTCTTTGCCCATGTAAATGAGGACTCTACTGCTGTTTACAGCGTCAGATTAACATTTGAAAGGTGGGATTTCTCCAGGCTACGCTCCTTGGGTGGTGCCAGGTTAGGGTGACATCGTGTGCCTGTGGCAAGAGTGTTACAGTCTCATCTAGCTGCTCAGTCTCCAGGAATCGGACACGAGGTAATTGGACAGGGCTGTCCCTTTTAGAAGATGGAGATCCTCCAGCCACCTTTAACACAGTAGCGTTTGTCATGTAAGTCAGGTTGGCTCAGGTCCTGATCGGTCTGTCTTGTGAGGCATGCACATCGTCATACTGACCTAGCTAACACTGTGCATCCTATCGTGTGAGGCCAACTTACCCCCTTCGGCCCCTATTAACCAGGTAAACATTGTATTAGCTCCAGCTGCAGATAGGAAAAAATTGCTATTTATAATGTAGTATTTCATAGACTTAAGTGTATTCCTAATTTAACGGTGCAAATATTAATGTACATAGTGTACAGTTCAGATTTTAAAGCTGATATTTTTATATCCCTGAATTGCAAGATGTTTGTTACACTGCAGTGCTAGACTTGCTAGGGAACCAGAAACAGCATTTATGGATGAGATGATTGCTTGTGGTTTAGTCAGGGCTTACAAGTTTAGACCATCAAATTTATATTGCCTAGGATGGAAAGTTAAAATTTAAAAAAAATTTTTTTCAATATTAAAAAAGGCTCTGTATGCATGGTGGGGCTATGTAAATACTCTTAAAATTATGGCCCTATTAATTTTACAAGTGTTATTTATGGGTCAAGCAATGTAAACTGTATAAATGTATAAACGCCCCCTCCCCCACATGCCCCTAGAATATATGGTAAAGACACATAGCAACTGTCTGGGTGGATGTGTTTTCTCGCAGCTCTAAAAATACAAGGATCAGCTTGTTGTGGCAGAAGTCTTTGCAGATTTGAGGCGGTGTTATTCCTTTTTATCCTTTCCTTTCAGTTAATCTGTTGGCCTTTAAAAGCAACTTTCAGAACTAGCTTTTCTGGGTTTTTAAATTAGTGGGTGCTGTGTCGCCGAGTATTTCAAGTTCCTATGAGAGTCTAGTTCAAGGGGAAATTATGTGGAACTAACGAGCAGATATTTTGCTATGTGCCATTCTTGCATATGTGTCTCAGTCCTAACTAAAGAGCCTGGTGGCATCTGGGGCCTTTTAGGGAGGTATTTAATAAACGCTTAATAACAAACGACCTTTCTGAATACAAGTATTTCTAAACACATCTAGGTAACTTTCAGTTGGCTCCTGTGTTCAGGCACTACTTTACCAGTACAGAGCCTTCAAGACCTGTGTGTCCGCACCCCTCCAGGAGATGGCAAACAGGCTTTCCATACTTATCAGAGGTGTCAGGCCTCATGGAGGACAGACATAAATCCAGTAGGAACTAGTGGGCAAACTGACTAGGTAGATTAAGGCTTTGTATCTGAGCTAGAAAGATGTTCTTCAAAAAGCACCAGAAGGGAGAGTACCCTACCTAGAGTTACCCATCCCCTGGTCTGGTGCATTTTCAAAACAGACAACCATGAAAATGAAGTGCAAGCACATGATAAAATTTTCAGAAAGGACAAACACTGAAGCGTCTCCTTTTCCTCCTCATCCCTAGACGTTCTAGGTGCTCAAAGCATTTGCTTTATTTAGCCAAGTAGCTATGGAGAGCATTCATTTAAGCTTAGGCATTAACCATCAGAATCTTTTTTTGTTCCAAAAGAAGATGCTCAAAGTGCCTGCTTTATTTAAGTGTGCCTCGTAAAAATAGTGGTTGGTGGTGTAACTCAGTGGTACAGTATGTACTTAGTGTGTGTGTGGTCCTGGGTTCCATTCCCGGTACCAATCAAAGCAGTAAACTACCTACATATTGTGGCTTGCTTTTTTTCTCTTTATATGTAAACAGTCTATACAGTGCTTGTAAGACTGCCTCCTTTCTATGACTATTTAATATTCTGCTTTTGGATATACATCACTATTTAACCAGTCCCTTGGTGATAGAGTTGAATCTCATTATATCTTACACTGTAGAGGCAGATGTATACACAAGTAGGGAGGAAAATAATTACTGCAACAAAGGTATTTAAGATGTTTAAAATTTCAGTATTGCCTATTTTCCTCCAAAGAAAATTCCAATTTACATCACTACATAATATATTACAGAGCTTTCCTACCACAACCTCACATAATATGACAAGCAGATTTCTTGGTTTTAAAGAAATTTTTGGAACCCATTAGAAGACTGCTATAGTGTGTTGAGCCCGGAGAGAAGCAGGCATGAGCTGCCGGCGCTGCCCTCTAGTTTCTAGAATGATCTGCTTTAGGTAAACCTGGCGACAGATGCCTCAGCGGTTTTCTTCATTTTCTCATGTAAGGGCCAGATGGTTTGCCAAAGGTTTCACAGAAATACTATGGTGATAATGTAACCTTCATGCTTTTAAGTCCTAGCCCTGGAACTAAGGGAGAAGACTACAAAGGGGAAAAGGAAATGACTGTAAAGAAAATTAAAGCATGTAGCTGCAAGGTGTGAACAGATCTAGTTAACAATTATAATAAAGTCACCACATCCCACACTTTTATCCAAGATAGCCATCAGATTTTCCAACACACCCCTCACTCAGGGATGAAGCAGAGCTTTGGGGTGCATTTTCCTCACCACCGAGCGGCACCTGCAGAACACTGCCTGAGGCCCTGGAAAGTGCTGGCATCTTTCAGCTCTCATCAAGAAAAAATGGTTCGTTTTACATATGCATTTGCTGTTCTCTATACTCCACTCTCTAGTTCCTGAGTTCAAGCAAAAGTACCAGAAGTGAAAGGAAATATTTGCTAACCCACTTTACTGCTTTGAATACAAAGCATGGGGTGAGAATGAGACTAAAATGACCCAGACAACCAGGTCTCCAGGTGTGGACTAGACTACTGCCATGGGAGAAGCAGTGTTGCTCTGGAGACTGTCTGCTTTCTCAAGGGAAGCCAAGAATCTGAACTTCCGGGAAATCTCCCAGCTTTCAAATGCTACATTGAATTCGAATGTTTCTGAAACACTGTTAAACAAAATAAGCCTGTTATCATCCAGTCTCCAAACTCTGGGTTATTAATTGAGGAATCTCAGTAGATTCCTCTAGCCTTAGAGCTGTCTAGGAAAGGCACAACTAATTACCGTTTATAGAAACACCTTTGTGGATGCAGACAGAAGAAAAATTAGTGAGATCTAAAATGAAAAATTTCACTAAGCACCTCATTATAAATTCAGTGCTAGTCACAATTAGGATAAAAATCCTTTCTAATGAGAAAATCACTAATTATGTAATGAGATTATCTATTCATTAGAACTAGTAGAAGGCATACTCCTCTACATCACTTGGGTTTTCTGTAAACCCTCAAACACACAAGAGAGGCTTCCAGGAAACTGGACCCTTCAAGAAGAAAAGAGCAGAATAACTGAATTTTCCACCACTAAATTTATATTTTGCCAAGGTTATGGAATTACAAACCTTACTAGAGAAATAAAACTGGTTAAAGATGGGTTTCAAACTGGTTATGGAAGAAAATACACTGGAGATTATATACACACACATACACACAGACTTGGTCATAAGATTGATTACAGCCAGTTCATTCTGTTTGAACAGATCCAACTAATTGGTCAGATATTCTCGTTTTAGGATCAGTTTTAGTCACAACTTTTTCCAAAAGGAAATTCTGCCTCTATTGCTTTATGTGTATAAGGTACTGTTATGCCAACTTCAGAAGTAACTTGCAACCCACTCACTGGAATCATTTGACTCTAGACAGTGTAAATAATACCATTAAGAATACAAAAGTGGTTGTCTTAATCCTAGTAAGTTCAGCATTTCAAGATAACTGAAACATTCACACAAGTGACACTGAAAAAAGACTACAAGACTCATGTAAATGCACTCACCACAGAGTTGATTTGCAGACTGCAGGGTTCAGGACAGGTGGGTTAGGAGATCCACCTCTCATTAGCTTGAGCAGGTTAAGGCTCTGACAGGTTCTACTGTACTGTGCTAGTCCATCTCATTGGCTTCCTTCTGGCTTCAGCATTCTATGGAGATTGAACTGCACCTATCAGTTCAGACAACGGAAGTCTTGCTCAGTTTCTAAGATCCTTTCCCTCTTCTGACTCCATTTATCAACATACCTGCTGGCATGGGATCCTGAAAAGATGTTCATCTTCCTTCCTCCTTCCCTTAGCACCAAGACATGGCTTAAGTGAGCTGGAAACTTCCAAAGAGTGTTATTAAAAAAAAAAAAAAAGCATTAATACTTGCAAAACTGAGTAGGCAAAAGGATAAATAATGAAGTACCAATTTGGGGGCGGCTATCTCACTATCAGTGTACTTACTGTATATGCATCAAGTTGGCTTTTCTTCACTAACTGGTATTTTGGAAATTGCACAGAGTATATGGAGGGCTAAATATTTTCTCCCATGTTGCTTCTCCCCACTTTCAATAGGAAAACTTTTTTTTCCCTCCACTGTAGAAAGACTTCTTTTCCCTCCATGTGAGTCTTGAATCCCTGAATATGGTGTAAGCAAAGCTGAAAAGGTATTAACTGTTTAATTAATCATGCTTCCTAAAACAGGAGCGTTTACTACCAGGTTTATTCTACTGAGACGGGTCTTCTCAGAATCCATCCTATGTGCTGGTGCAACAGTCCCAGGCTGCGCGGCTGCGGCTGCAGGAGCTGTAACTGTGCACTGTTTGCCTCTGCCGACCACTATGAATATCAGGGGTGTTTCCAAGAACAGCTCTAAAGCAGAAGTCAGGAACCAATAGGAGGAAACAGGATAAAGTGAAGAACAAAAATTTACCAAACTACAGTTTGAATTTTCAAATGTTTTTTGCAGTTAATTTTACATATAGCTCATTAAAGTTGCATTCCACATTAACTGCACACACAAACAGCTAGTCTATATTGGAGTCAAGATTTAAACCTCGTGCTGAATTACCGAATTTTTGTACTTCTTCCAAGCATACTGACCTTAGATTGAAAAGATCAACATGAAACCCTGGTCCTGCCCCATGACTATGTAGCCTTGGACAAATCATAACTTCCCATGACTTTCACAATAAAACAAAAAATACTGGTTCCGGGTTTGATCCTCAGCACCAAGAGTAGAAGGAAAGAATTACATTGAGGAAGGATGACATGTGAGCATGTTTTGTAAACCACAAAACACCAAAATGGTAGTTCTAAACCTTGTTCAGGCATTGAAATAAGAAAATGGTGCTTCTCAAAATTCTATACAATATTTAAAATAATCTAAAATAAAACACATTTTAAGCTGTATTCAATATAGTATACTGTATTCTACTTGATAGAAAAGTTTTTAAATTGAGGAGAAAAAACTAAAAGCCATAGTATAAGTGATGATCTAGCATCACAATAACAACAATCTATGGTAAGAGCTCAAAAAGCTATACGTGCTATAGATACAGCCTATGTCTGATGCTATATAAATATGCATAAGGCTGTGACAGTATTTTGTCAGTTGTCATTCACACACAGCTTGAAACTCAAAGTCTTCCATACAGTCAGCCCCCATTATCCCTAGATCAGTACAATGGAAATGCAGGATGCTGCAACCTGATCAGGGCCAACTTCAGTGAAACCAACCTCTGAATGTCCTTTGACAAAAATGAACAATGAGTTTGAGCAAAAAGTAAACTGCTATAACAAGAAACCAAATAGTATAGTTTAAAGAATAAACACATTTACAGTGCTCTCAAGTAACAGTTTCGTATGCAATGTATGCATGCAGGGATCCTGGTCCCATTCATCTTACGGCTCTGCAAAAAAGGAGGAAAAAAATCAAGCTGCATTGCTATTGCTACCACTCTTGGGAAGCAATGAGAGAGCAGGATGGAGACACATCCAGTATGGGTCAACCTACAGCATTACAACGAAGGCGTAACAAGTACTATCCTCGTTAGGCAATTATGTGATTATCAACTCTTACCATGGAAAAAATGAGAAAACAGATGTACCATTACTGATTCACACCCCCTCCTGTCTTTGTCTTTTGTTCACTGAATTACCCAGCATCAGTGCTTTCAAAAGAGGTAGCATGAAGGACATAAAAATATGCAACCTTGGTTGGGTACACAGGGATGCAGCTCTTACTGTCAGGAGCTCCGGTGCCTGCACGGGTAGTCACAGGTAAGAGACACCTGGACAGCTGACCGCCCACGCCACTCAAGGCGCCCACCAAGAACTCTTGAGACAATCAACTCACAAAACTGGAGCCAAAGAACTGCTCACGCCTTCCTGGCACCAGCTCAGGATGTTACAGCAAATTGGAGTGAAGCAGAGATCGGTATCCGTTGTGGCAGGGGAGTACAGTGCTTCCTGAAGAGGCTCAGCCTCCTCAACCTTCCTTCAAGAGGCTCCGGATCCAAACAGGCTCAGGGACGGAACATGGCTGAAGGTTTGGAGAAATCAACATTTTCTGACAAGAATACTATACCGTGATGTTTTCAAACTTCATTCTCAAGTAGAGAAAAGATAAAGCTACATACACGCGTAAGACATCTTTCACATTGTGTATGTAACCTACTTCTTTCTCTTCCTCTTTTCTGGAAAATAAAATAAAACTGTCGCCTCTTTTAAGTTCGCATTTGGGGCAGATTCCTGGAGGTGATTCGCAAGAGAATAAGCAAACTTATTACCATGTACTGTAAATCACATGGAAGAAAAGCAATACGACGCAGAGGCTTATGAGTTTGCCATAAATAGTATTTTAACAAACAACAAATTTCAGAGACCTGACCAGATAACAGAAAAGCAATCCTAGAGTCCAGAAATGGGAAAATTGTGCAAACATACATTTATGAGAAGCTCAGAAGGCCATTTTCTACACTGCTAAGAACATTTTACTTACAGTTTTCAGGCAGGAAAAGTTGGGAGCAAGGATGGGTCAGAAAGACTTTTTTTGTGCATCTGTACTACTTTTAAGCAAACTTAGAAAAGGCTGTTTCCTTGTATTTTAATTGCCATCAGCTCAAGAATCCATTATATTTTGGAAATACTTTGGTTTCTTTCACCATCTTCATCCCCCATTATCTTGCAAACTAACTTTAGTCAGACAAGCTTATCTTTTCCAATATAATTCCATCTTTCTGGGCTTCTGATCATTCTGTCTCTGCCTGGAAAATCCCATTCCTTCAAGACTCAAGGATCAAGTGTCACTTCCTTTGGGAACCACCTTCAAGTTGACAAATACGAGTTTCTACAAGGCTCCAAACTGTGCTAAGAACTGGAGGTACTAAGATGACGTGGTGCCTGCTCTCCAGGAGGTACCACACAGACGATGGGTTTTTAATCCTACCATTCGATGACATACAGATTCACAATTACATAACTATTGAGGGATACTCTGTCAAGCACCATCTTTCCTTAACTGCTTCTCATATGAAAACTCCTTCAATCATCAAAACTCTTCAAGTTGCCAAAGTTAATAGTTTCAATTCTCAAACTTTTATCTGCTCCTGAGTAACTGAAATAAACAGAAGTAATTCTGCAGTGCAGAGTAATAAAGTTTATGTTCTAGCAAAACACTTAAGCCGGGTAAAACAAGAGAAAAGACAATATATTTAAACTTGGTTGCTTTATTTTTTACTTTCAAAATTCATAAAAAGCTTTACAGTATATGCTTCCCTCTGCTGATCATCAAAGCTTTATGGAAAGACAATGAAACTTTTATCACATCAACTGGGTATAGGCAAAAGCAACGGATAATTTACAAACAAACTCTTCAATCAAGAACATTTTGCAAAATACATATTCTGTTACACATCTGAATTTACCTAAAGTCAGGCTTTAAAATACATAAAAAAAAATTTTTTTAACACTGACAAGCCTAGCAGAATAATGCTGAAGGCAAGTTATAAACAACTTCACATGTTGAATGTAATTTGAGGGAAAGGAAGAAGAAATTACCAGTTGAACCTACATCTAAATATATGTTAGCAAGATTTTTTAATGAATTTTAACAGTGAACAATTCTTTTGCCTCTGGTACCTTCTCAGGTTTTATTTTTAGCTTGTGACATCATGACTAAAGGAATTGAATCCTGGGACTAAAATATTCATAGAAAAAAAAAAAAACTGGAGTATCTTCTCAGTTTTTCTAAAGACTATTTCTGTAGTCTTCCTTAGTGTAAAGGAAGAATATATGGGATTCAGAAATAATATATGGGATTTCATTTGGCTTATGGTTTATAAAAGATAAGTACAACATCTCAATGGCAAAAATAAAAATTCAAGATGGTCTCATTTAGCAAACTAAAAAATTTAAATGTCCTAAATTACTTTCTAAATTTCTGAAATGGTATAATACATATTTTGAGTCATAGGATCCATTAAAACTATACTATTTCCACTTTTAATATAATCTTAGTGTACTCTGGGGTAGCTCTTTAGATAATATGAAGAGACCACTAAAAGTACTGTTAAAAGAGTAGAAATGGAAAGACAAGATAAGAAATTGGGTAATAATAACAAACATGATTTTTAATGTTTCCTTGTGAACTAATGCCACAAAATTATACAGTTTGGCTCACTGCCAGAGGGCTGCTGGAAGTGACTAGGAAATGAGTGAACTATCCCAATGGTCCCTGTTAAAGATTCTTAACCAATCCGTGATTTGATGGCTCACTCATGAAGGACGACTTACCCTGACTGCTTGGTGAAGAGTACTATGCTGGCCTTACTACCTGTTTTGCTATTTTTCAAGAACACTTAGGAAAGACTAGGTACCTCTCAAAGTCACCAGAACAAAGAACTCACAAGATCACAAAGCACCCCCCAGTAAATGATCTTATTCTAAGCATTGTATTAATCGCTTTTGAGAGACAGAGAGAGTGAGAGAGCGAGAGAGAGAGCGAGCAAGAGAGACAGACAGACAGAGACAAAGACAGAGACAGAAACAGAGACAGGGCTTATAGAAATAAAACCCCAATACTCTTATATATTTAAAGTTTTTTTTCTCAATTGATCAAAAGGGTTTTCAAATACTCCTCACCTTCCATCTCAAATTACCCCTTCTATTAGCTTTGTATATGCAATTAAGACATCAGGGTAGTTAAGAGCTTTAGGAGTATTTTAATAGAAGGGACATACTGAGTTCATTTACTAAGAAAAAAGATTTTACTATGATGTCTTTCAGAGACTTTAAGTGCTGTGTTATCACTGAGTGAAAATTATTCTCAAAGCAAGTTTCCTCTAAGATCATACTTTATTATGATAGTATACTTTAGCATATTAAAGCTTATGAAGCCTGACACAAGCAAGCAACAAGTTAATAAAAATCACAACTCAGAATTCCAATATGTCTGCATGGCATCACTCACTATGAAACGTAAAACAACTCCTAACGTTCAAGTGGAATGATCTCTTAACCTGTAAGTTACACTCATGTGACCAAACAAATCACACAATTGGGAGATTATGCAACATGAGTAAGTACAGAAAACTGCCCTCTAGGACTGCTTCTTCAAAGCTTAAACAATTAACTGACCATCATTTTGGGGGTGGAAGATGAATATAGATTGGTAGGTCCTACGTGTAGAAAAAAACTCTAATTAAAATGTTTTAAACGGACAATGTTAGGTGTTTATTTGATACTGAAAACTCAAAGTATTTCTCTTCATCACAATAATTCCATATACTAAGGATTTACACAATACAGGGAAAAACTCTAGAAACATTTTTTGTCTGACCAGTATGTCTTCTAAAAAGACTCTCCAAAATCTTGAGTAGAAGTATCATACTCTGCAATGAAACGCTTGAGTTCTTCAACACAACGCTCACCTATTTCATGTAAATTCTGCCTCAGTGCAAACTGTATAGACTTTTCTAAGGAAGGATCTTTTTCAATCAGCATTTTCACCACCATCCCGAATGTTTCGCAGTCTTGTCGGTAAACCTAAAATGGTGAAACACATTCTGATTAACTGAGAGTGGAAATAATTAGCAAAGATTTAGCTGAGTTGACAGAATGAATATGCTTACATCTAAAAGGGAGACACAATAAAACAACTTAACTTCCCTAATAAGGTCATGGTCACTGGAGCCAGAGGCTGTTAAATAAACCTCTGCCAAGGTGAATGAGTGCAAAACACAGACATGCCCTTCAGTGCACTTCGGGGCAGGGCGTGGCATTTGGGGGCAATGCATTAAGTGGTCTATTTAAAGGACATCAGTCTAGAGCAGTGATAAGGTTGGGCAGGGCACATGAATGGCTTTGTTCATTTGCTTGTCTAGAAGAAAGTTTTTGAGGCCCTAACTTTAGATGATTCTCTGCTTGAATCATGACTAGATGACAAATTCAAAATTGTCTGGTATACAAAAAATAATTACAAGAATGCTGCTGTGGGCTGAAGGCATAGCTCAGGGGCAGAACACTTGCCTAGCAAACAGATCCTGGGTTCATTCTCCATCACCGCAGAAACAAGCAAGATACAGAATGCTAAGAGTCTATGTGGAAAAACCCTTTCAAGTTAGAAATATTTAACCATAGATAAACTCATCAAGGCAGGGGTAGGTAAGGTCAAAACAGTGTGTTACACACACATGTATGTATTTCTACTTCAATGTATACATTTTACTTCAAAATATGTATATCTCCCAAACTGCTAGTATTTCCTCTAACAGTAAATGTCACTTCCTTAATTTGCAGTCACAAAACTCATTTTAGATTTCTGTGCTGTTTTTTGGCCTCAAAAGTTCATATATTTAAGGAAAAATACATTAGTTCTTCATAAATATTATGTGAAATATAAATCATCTGAGTTAAAAATCTGTTACATTAACTTCTATTTTTCAAGTGCAACAGTAACATCAGCATTACTTATTCTCTAAAAAAATATTCATTCTGAAAAAGTTAAATCTGTAATTTGAGATACAGCTGGGCTCACAGTAGTTTTCATTTCTCAAATGGTCACTCACTGCTAGTTGTGGCAGCTATAATATTTGAATGCTTCAAAATAGCTATTTGAAGATTTAATTTTGATTCTCAGCTTTAGGCTACTAAATTTTATGACATTCAATTCAGTCATCTTGAAAACAGTTCACAAGTCCCAAGGAAAATGAAAGGGTAAGTTCTTTCAAATGACACAGAAATTACAGTACTTAAAAACCTCAACTCACTTCTCAGCAATAACACACATTTTTTTCTGAATAGTGATGACATTTACTAATAATAGCTATTATATTTAATTCAGCAATTTAAACCAGCCTTTTATTCCACTTTATCCTAAAGTTTACGTGACCCACAACTGATACTGGTATTCTGAAAAACCAACCAGAAACAGTACACCATTCACATCACATTACTCATGATGCCAGGGCAACAGGACGCACCGTGAACGGCCTAACAAAGCACCTAAGTCAAGCGCTTCAGTCCCTGTGGGGGAAGCCAGCACCACGATATTTCAGTCTTAGCGGAGGTGAATTCCTTACCCAACCAGTCAGCCCACATAATAACAGCATTCTACCTCCACCACGGCCTCAGCAGACTGCTTTGTGGGTGGCCTAAATTGTACAGGCTTTTTTATAACAGATGTACTAGATGAGGATAATGTTACACTGTGAATTAACCTGCAAATTCTTTAATGTAAATCTGCTTTTTACCTAAACTGTAACCCTTTATAGCACCTCTATCGTTAACAGAAAATAAAAAAGCTACAGATTTGCATACTAAAAAAAACCAAAGTAAAATTTGTAAAAAACATTTACTTAAACTATTAACTACTGTCAATCTAGAGACAAGATACTACAAAGATTTGCAGTTTTTGTTACATATATTTCAACTGAAAGTTGTTTTAAAATTATTCACTGAAAATAGACAAATTTGTGTACATTGGCTGAGGAGAACAACCAGAACTATTAAAAGCAATATAACTCCACTAGAGGAAAAATGTTTTAAAACAACTTTAAAATGCCCTGGCTGAGCATCAGACAGGAAATAATTAGTTTTTGTTAAAGGAAGACCTCACCCACTAACATTTTATAAATACAACTCTTAAACTGTCAGAAACCTATTTCCGAAATCTGTTCCACAGTAAACTCAATCCCCAACAGGAAGGGTGTAGGTATCTGTAGGAGTGCTTGTTTGCTTATGGTCCCTAGCTGGGAAGTCCATTCACAATCTTCACATTTGCTATCTACAGGCCACACAGGAAGGTCTTTTTGTTGTTGGTGGTGCTGTTTTTGCTGTGCTTGGACTTCATCAAAATGGGAAACCAGTTAAAGTACAGGTGGAGTCCGTAACTGCACAGAAACTTAGTAAATTTGCCAGCATAATAAAAAAATTATCCAAATGTGATTTCACATACTCCATTGCTACAGTCACCAGTGTTAAATTCTCACAAAAGTACTTCTAGGAATAAAAGAATAGGATAAAATAAAT
Organism: Cuniculus paca; assembly: GCA_004365215.1. Lineage (NCBI taxonomy): Eukaryota > Metazoa > Chordata > Mammalia > Rodentia > Cuniculidae > Cuniculus > Cuniculus paca. The sequence goes on along the minus strand of RJWT010017258.1, from coordinate 4,655 downwards.
GATCAAGGCATTTTACTATTAATTGTGCTTTCAGCTGACTCGAAGAGAATCTGGCGAAACAAAACCAATGGTAGCCAGGCACAGTGGCACACTCCTGTAATCCCAGCAGTCAGGAGGCTGAGGCAGGGGAATCATCAAGAGTTCGAAGCCAGCCTGAGCTATAAAGTGAGTTCAAGACTAGCCTGTACTACATAGAAAGACCCTGTCTCAACAAAGCAAAACATGCAACTGCAAATTTCCTTTATTTACTGACAAAAAAAAATCTGTCAAATATACCATTTTTGCTCCTTAAAAGAAAAAAGCCAAAATTTAAGTGAGTTATGAGAATTTTCATTTTAGATAAGTAGTTAACATATGCATTACAATTTGGATAGAGTACTTTGGAGGAATGGTGAGATTAGTCATGTTGTAAGGTGTATGTTAAAGACAAGGCTACTTATCAGATGAGAACTGTTGATGCCTCATCATTTCATGTAATTTTATCTGAACTCTTTTGACTCGAATGCTACACGTCCTGCTTCAGAATGCTAATGCCCTAGTGAGACAGAGACAATTAAAATACAGCATAACTAAGACATTTAGATGTGTGAGGTGGTAGGAAAGGCAGAAAGAATAGAAAAGTGGTTCCAAAGATTGTGTTTACCGAGTTTGAATCTTAAATCTAATACTGTGTACAGCCAAATGCCTTAAATTCACCTCCATGATGTCCACGTCCTAATCCCTGGCACCTACAATTACTTTATTTCACATGGCATAAAGACCTTGCAGATGTGATTTATGTTAAGGGTCTCTAAATGGGGATATTATCCTGTACTATCTACGCAGACCACTGTAAGAATTTTTAGAGGAGGAGCAACATACCAAAGATTAAATGACAAGCTTAAAGATGGAGGAAGGAGGTAGTAGGTAGTCTATGGAAATTACCAAATGTGAGGTAACACATCTCTCTGGAACCTCTTGAGAAAGTGCAGCTCTGCAGACCTCCTCATTTGAATCCAATGAAACCCATTCTGGCCCAGACACACTTTCCAAGTTCAGCTGGAGCAATCACCAAATTAGATCACTGTGGTCCCTAAAACACACCTTAATAAACTTACTGTAACTATGCCCTTAGACAGAAATGGGATTAAATCAAAAGTTAGCAACAGAAAACCAGCAGGGATACCCCCAAATATTTACAGATTAAACATACTGCTAAATAATACAAGGGTCGAAAATATCTCAAAAGGAAATTCTAAACATTTTGAAGATGAAAATTTAAAACATTAATCAAAATTTTGTGGAAAATTTAAAACATTAATCAAAATTTTGTGGAGTGCCACAAAAGTAGTAGAAAAAAATTTTAGTGTTAAATGTGTATATTAGAAAATACCGAACAATCTAAGCTAAGAAACTAGAAAAAGAAGGCTAAACGAAATCAAAGCAAGCAGATGAAAAATTAAAACAGATGAAAAATGAAATTAAAAGCAGGAAACTAATTCTTTGAAAAGATCAACACAATTTATAAATCTGTGATCAGGACAACCAAGCGAAAAGGAGAGAAGGCACAAATTATTAACTTGGAATCTCATGGACATCAAAGATATTTACCAACAAACCTTATAGTTAATACCATAGTGAAAAAACTAGATGCTTTCCCCCTAGGATATGGAATAGGACAAGGCAACCCCCTCTTACTATTTCTATTCAGCCAAACTGTACTGGAAGTCCTACCTAATGCAAACAGAGAAGAAATAAAACTCTGCTCATAGATGATATGATTACCTCTAGAAAAATCTCAACTGACCAAAAAAACAAAACTCCCCACAAATTTCTTGCAACTAGTACATGATCATAGCAGAATTGCACCATGTAAGTTAACATACCAGTTAGCTGCTTTCCTATATATAATAAACCAAAATTTAAAATTGAAGCATAACACCATTTAATTAGCACCAAAAAATACTTAAGTGTAAAACAAAACATATACCAGATCTATATAAGGAAAACTATAAACTCCAAAGAAATAAAAGATTAAAGAGATTCCATATTCTTAAAAGAAAAACTGTATTATTAAAATGCAAGTTTTCCCAACTTGATGTGTAAATTCCATGCACTAATAACCAAAAATTCCAGTAATTTTATAGATACTGACAAATTGGTTCTATAGTTTATATGCAAAGCTAAAACCCTGGAATACTGAACACAATGCTGAAGAAAATAAAGTATAAGAAAGGTGCTATTCAGCCACAAGAGACAAGCAACTTTAAATGCCAAACTGATAAAATGAAAGAAGTCACCGTCCCATGGACAGGACATGCTGTAAAAAGCAAAACTGTAAGTGGCCGGAAAGGGGCAGCAGGAAGGACAACTAGAGGGAATCTAGAACATTTCTAGACAATGCAACTATACTGTATGACAGTCTACACTGGGATACTGAATGATACAGTATACACTTGTCAACATCCATAGAACCACAGGACAAAAGAACGAACTCTAAACTGGGCATGGTGGCACTCGGTATAATCCCAACACCCTGGGAGGCTGAGGCAGGACAACTATAAACCCTAACCCAAACTGGCCGATTTAGTAACTTAGTGAGACCCTGTCTCAAAATAAAAAATACAAAGGGCTAAAGAATCAATCCCAAAGTAATCTATGGACTATGGTTAGTATTTTATCAGTGCCAGGTGTGGCGGCAAATGCCTGCAATCACAGCACTTGGAAAGCTGAGGCAAGAGGATCATAGCAAGTTTGAAGCCAGTATGGACTATATGGCAGACCTTGTCTCAACAAATTGCCAAAAAATAAGTATGAAAATAAAATAAAATAAAATAACCTATCAGTGCCAGTTCATCAAATATAGGAACTGTATCAGTCAGGTAGAATGTTAATCACAGTGGCAACTGCACAGAGAAGTATATGGAAACTTTATATATTTGTAATTTTTCCACAAACATAAAACTGCTTTAAAATTAAAGATATTGATTAAAAATAAATAAATAATGAACAGGTGTAAGGGAGTCTTAACTTCTGTGTCCTGGTTTCAGTACTTTTACTAGACTATGCTGCATGAGGATTAAGTGAAATGATACAGCACACACAACAGAGCCTACTATACTAGAAGCTTTTATTCTGTGTCAAATACAGTGGAGGAGATGAAAAGAAGAAAAACGACTTGTGGCCTGTGAGTGTGTGTCTACTGCAGATTAAGCCCAGGGCATCATACATGTGAAACACACTGTGTAACTGAGCCACACTCTCAGTCCCTTGTTCTTACTTTGTCTAGGGAAGGCAAGGAATGTTAGAATAAAATGTTACAGCGGACACTTTCTCTCGAGGGAAACATGGAGAAAGAAAATGGCGTCTGGGGAGACTGAACTGGTATGGCGTAAGTCAGGCACACAGTCTGCTCATTCTGAAAAGGGTATCATGGACAGCTTTCTTCCAAGGAGTTTCGACCTCTATCTAGAGCAAACTGAGGACCACAAGAAGGAAACAGATCCTTCTGGCTCTATCTGGGAGAAGAAGATAGTTAAGAATCAACACTTACCCAAGAGCCACGGCAATGAATATGACGTGAGATACATATTACAGAAAGAAGGAATTACGGGTTTTAAGTAGTTAAGCAGCGGTACTGACATGACAATGTGAAGAGCTACAGCTGGAACACTGCATACTTTTATGTGATATTTTAAATGGACAGTAACGAGCACGAAGGTAAGTTCAGTACTAAACATATCATTTGAGCATCCATGACTCGGCCAGGACTAACAAACAACAGGAAGTTGAGCACGAGTCTCGGTTTCTGGGGAAAGAAACACAGCAGGAAAAAGGGAGGGATCAATCTGCATCTCCAGCCAGTTGTCAGCATGGGAGTTTCCTGAAGGGAGTAAGTTCTTTCCACAAAAAGTAGGTATTTCGTAAATGTTGAATGAGTAGCCACAGTGTGCTTCAAGATAATAGGTAACGAAAGGGCCAAAGAGAGTCATGAGTGGCAACGAAAACAGTATTTGGTGCAGAAGAGCCAATAAAGGAAACTAAAAGGTGGACATGAAGCTATAGTTCTGAAGAGTTTGTAAAACAAGAAGACAGACAATATTTGAATGTCAGAAGAGATCACAGAAGCTGACAACCAAAATATACTGACTGACTTAGGACGTAGGATGTAAATGGTTACCCTTAAGAACAGCCTGCTTGGATTATGGAGCTGTGCTGTGCAATACGGCTGCCGTGAGCCATACGGGGCTGTTCACACATTAATAAAGCAGAATCAAGCTAGACATACCATGCAGACACACATTTCCGGCGTCGCAGAAATGCTATTGAGTAGTGCTGTTACAGAGCACGGGTACAAACCACTACAGCAAAGACGCGATGCTAAGAGTTGACTGACCTGGTAAATTAAATAATGCATAGCTGTAACTATTTAATCATTAAAGTAGGAAATAAAAGCTTACCACTTTTAAAGGGATGGTGTGAAATATAATTATTATCTGTAAGACATTCTACAACCTTTTGATGAAAGCAAGTAAAAATGTTAAAAAAAAAAAAACACGACTGGGGTATCATAATATAAGGAAACATTCATGTATAGTGTGTGGATGAGACTGGGGGAAAAAGTGGCAGCACACTGATGTTAAATGCTGCAGACAATTTTAAATCTTTTAATTTGG
>RJWT010017257.1:0-19448 GCA_004365215.1 Cuniculus paca | reverse complement strand
GTATTTGGGGAGCCCTGGAGGTTGCAACCACTTGTAATCATATAATTAAGTAGGAATGGACAAATGGAGCAAGGTTGTGATCCAAAGGTAAAATTATAGTGATCCTTGAGTTTATTATCCATAGGAGGAAATTTATAATTGGCAAGTTACAAACATATGGCATCCATATGATCTGGAATAATGTGATGAGAAAAGAACACGTCTGACACATGTTTAGTATGCCTTTTTTATTTTTTTCCACTACTAGCAGATTCACATGGTTTTCTTATCCATGTGATTTTCTGTCTTGCAGACATCTGGCTGAATACATCATGATGTTGTAATTCATGTTGTGTCTCTCAAAGCAATGTTTCTCCAAAATTCAATCCTTGTTTAAACAAAAATGATCTTTTCTCTCCATATTAAAATTAAAATTAAAATTAAAAGAATTTGTTTCAGAGTATTATAGTGGCCACTATCATTGCCCATGTTGAAAAGAAACTAAATTTAGTAAAAATTCTTCATCTTTCTTCCAAAGATCTATAATTGCTAAAGGAGTCTATTTACACACAGAACCCAATGAAAAAACATGTGGTTGATCTGATTACCTTGGAAGATGAAGGAGGATGTACAGCACCCAGTCAATCAGTCAAGGTCTTCCACACTTACTCCAAACACCCAATGATGACTCATCCCAGAAGATTATTGCCTTCCTTGACGTAAAAAAATTTCCAGAAACAGTTCCTGCAATGAAGCACTAGAAAAAGAGAAAAATTTCAATGTCCCTGGTCCTCCATCTTTTTTTATTCAGTAGAATAGCAATTCTACATAAATTCCTCACTACCCAAAATTATTCTTCTTCTTGATCTCTTGACCTACAATTTCATCTGATGTTGATTTTTGAGTTTGTATTTAATGATATCACAATAATTTTATTATATAAACCAAATTTAGGCTATTGAATTTAAAGTAATTCATTAACAAAAACATACTCATTTTTCAAAAGTGTTATAAAATTTCATTATATTGAATGTGCATGATGAAAATAACATGGTGTAGAATATGTTTAAACTTTAGTTTTAAACTCTCAGTCACAAGTTAAAAAAGAAAAATTTTAGCATGCTGGCAACAGAGTTCTGCAAAAAGGAAAAGTGGAAGCAAGCCAAGTTAGGATCTGATTAAGTATTCAGCAGAGAATTTTCTGTGGCTCTGTCAAGAAGCTCTGTCAGTGCATTTAACTCTCCGGACAAAAGGTTGTTGAAATCGCACAAAGGATTCTCCCAATTCAAATGCTACAGATGAAATGATATTCACATAGAAGCATGCCCAATCTTCAAAGCATAACAAAGGGCACATCTATGCATTTTATGGATTTAACTTGCAAGCAGAGTTAGAAATAGATATAAAACGAGCATGAAGAAATCTTTGTAGGTATGAAATTCCTATTTTTCTTAACATACTTATTTCAAGGCACACATTCAGGAAGAAGGCAAGTGCTAGGTCAGACAAAAGAAGAGATGTGAACAGGTTATTCTGCCCCAATGTAAGAATAGCATCATTTGTACAAGGCCTAAAAAGCCTCATTATGTGAAAAATAGGCAAATACTTTTGTGTAAGATGTTTGTAAAGAAAGATTGGCAGTTTAAGTGAATGGTCTGAAAACTTGCATTCAGTGCAGCCACATACTCACATTTGCACAAGGCTGAAGAATATGACTCTATGTATTTAATGGTTCTTTGATAAAACTTCTTTACTTTCATGGGCCAATGAATGCAATGGCTTCGGTCAGTATTAAATTAATACCAGAAAAAAATCAACCAGTCAGTTTGCCTCCTTATGGTGGGTATTCTAAGATTTCCCTGCCGTGATTCTGTGTTCCCACTGCATTAGAACTGGCAAAAGTTCCAATTAGAATTTATGACATTCACAAGGGAGGTCCTGAAATAGTATTCTGCAGATTCTCCAGCTCCATAGAAAGTGGCAGGAGAGCAGCAAAATGAGAGGGAAGACAGCCTGCCCTTGGGAGGACCACTTGTCTCTTCTTTCATAGGTCTCAATAAAAATTTGAAAACTACCTCATTTTTGAAGGAAAAAAAATAGAGCATTCTCAAAGTCACAAAGTTAGGTAGAGATAATATCAAAGCTTATTCTTGACTTTTTGTACAAGCTCTTTTCAATTTAGACCTTGTATGATAAAGAAGTCAGTTCCATTTGAACATATTAAGTATTAGGAAATCACAGTCATTAAGATTTAGAGAAGCCTAACTTATCCAAGCTTCCAGCCAATATTAACGTCCTCCCGACAGGATCCATGACAGCAGGTCACTGGACCTCCACTTGGAAATCCAGGGACAGGAAGGTCAGTTCCTCATAGAACAGTGTATTCCTCTGGAAGGAGAGTATCTTTTTTTTTTTTTAATTTTTAACCTTTTAAAATTAGTACTTAAGCATGTACTTGTGGAGGGCAAATTATGATTTACCATCATAGTAGATCTTACTTTTAATTCCATACTTTCCTACCTAGAGTGGGAATATCTTTAATGTAAAAGCATGTTGAGATGCTGGAAAAAGCTCTACTACTTGGAACTTTTTTTCTTCGGGACAGAACCTAATTTTATGGCTCAAGGAAATGGATAAACAAGGCAAACCATCACAAATGTGATTTTTCAGTACATTTGACACATGTAGGAAGTCTTCCACCCGTCATAAAATCCAGTGTGTCAGGAATGCATGCAGTTGCTAGTCCATTAGCAGTGGCATAAACCATATTTTTTGCTCTCTTCTGAACAGCTTGGAGATAAGCATTGCCAAGATATAGTCAATGGCTCAATGAGTCCTTTAAGGCAGCAGTCCCTCTCTGGCACGAGGGACCAGTTTCAAGGAAGTCGTTTTCCGTGGAGCAGGGTGAGAGGTAGGATGATGGCATTGGGATGATTCGAGTGCTTCATATTTATTGTTCATTTTATTTCCACTGTGCCTCAATATCTTCTGCTGTTTCATCAATTTGTCAAGTTATGGTGCCAGCTAAAACAAGAACACATGCCACCTTTTAAACTTAAACTTCTCCTAAAAGTTCACGACAAATGTCCTTAGCAGACAGCATCAACGCACCAATAGTAAAGGGCTTCCTGGCTCTTAGCAATGTAGTTAGCCACTAAGAACAATGCTCTCAGTGCAGACACACTTAATGAAGTGGTGGCCTTCAATAATTGTTGCCATTCTTCTTGTTAATTTTTTCTTTATAAAATCTCTGAAGTCCTGTCTTTTAATGCAGGATGCTTGGTCTTCTTGAGGCAAAGCACTTTGAAACATTTCATGACTTCCTTGGATAGCTGGTGGTCACATAGTCTACAATGCGGGGTTGGAGAATGTGAGTAACCTATTACAGAAAACCCAAAATTTAAGTAAGGCACTTGGAATTTTCTTTTAGATGCATTTTTCTTTTTGTTAGTAGTCTTACAATCTTCTGCTTGCCATCTTTAGATCTTTCTCCTTTTTCAAAGAAGTTCTCTAGTGCCTTTTTAAAACAATCTTGGTTCGGGTTAGCTTATGGGCTTATCAAAACTGAGACAAGTGTTCAGGGTAGGAAAGAAACATGGATGGAAGTGATAGATAGAAATAATGGGCAGGGCACACAAAGACTAAAACAAAGTGTCATATTCTGACTTAAAGCCTGCCACCAGTTGAAGCTGTACAATTGAAGTATACTAATTAGTTGTCATAAATCCTATCACCATACTTGTCTCTCACCAAAAGAGTTTTCATATGAGTGTGCAAGCAATGGATTTATTATGGCCTTTGTGCAGTCGAACCTCTCTGATCTTAATCTGTACTAGCAGCACCTCTCCAGCACTAGCATCACCGCTTTAGCTCCACTTCAAATCATCAGTCATTGGATTTCCATAAGGAGCACACACAGTTCACCATAGGATTTGTACTTCTATGATAATCTAATGCCACCACTGGAGACATGAGGAGAGCTCAGGCAATAATTTGAGTGATCAGAGCAGCTATAAATACAGATGAAGCTTCTCTTGCTTGCCCATTGCTCACCTCCTGCTGTGTGTCCCAGTTCCTAACAGGACATAGACTAGTACTGGTCTGTGCTCCATCAGCTGGGGACCTCCTGCATTTGGGATGTGAGTCTCCTTGTTACTTTACTCTGCCATTTTTCAGAGTATCAGCAGTGTGTCTTCTCATCAAGTTACTAATACTCTGTTCTGCCTGATGAGCAATAGGTTTACAAAAATAGGGAGCCCAAAGAGGAATATTTTTTCCAACATTTCAGATACTGTACAGGTGAAAGGATGTTTTGACTTACAAAATTAAACAGTGGATTCACTTGGAAGAGATACCGCATTAGAAGAAATAAAATATCTAGTTAAACTGCGTAAGTTACATTAGACCTGTAGATCATTTAGCTCATCTTTCACTTTGTTTTTGAATGTTTCTAATTAAAATATAGCTGTGATAGTTAACTTACTGTGTCAACTTGAGTAAGTAACGCCCAACTACATTGGCTCAGCATAGTTCTGGATGTGAAAGAATCAGGCTAGCGAGGATTGTCACCAGAATGGTATAAAAGGGATACAACAAAAGATTGCTTGTCTCTTTGGAGGTGCTCCAGTCTTCACCTTCACCTTGAACTTTGTCTTCAGCCTCCAGCAAAGATCCTTGAACTTTCTATCCTGATACGGACTCACGTGGAACACTACAGTGAGCTCCAGGCCTTTGACTGGATCCTTCAGCTTTCCAATGGGCAGACAGACATTTTGCACTGTTCCGCACTTGACTCTCTGAGGTGGCTATTATAAGCCAATCTTGTGAATTTTTATATATTTGTATATCTTGCATTAAATATGTTTCTCTAGTAAATGCTGACTGATGCAACAGATTTCCAAGAAGATTTATGTATATGAAAATAAAGTAGGTATTGGACTAGAAGATTGTGCAATCCAAATTGTGCTGTAAAAATAATGAATAAAACAGTAACAGCTTTAAAGCTATGCAGACTTGTATCCATATCTAGGCTGTACTGTATACAAGCTGTCTATGGATGATTTATTCACTATTTCTGAGCTTTATTTTCTTCATCAATAAAACAGTGACATTTATAAATATGAAAAATTATGTTGACTTCTGAAAAAATAGGAGGAATTTACTAAATGCTTTAGAAAAGAAGACAGGGAAGAAGAGAGAGGAAAGGAAATATATATTTTTCCATCATTGTTGATACTCTGACTTGTATATGAGTGCCATGTGACATTGGTTTGAGTAATCCACCAAAACTCACCCTGATATCAGGGAAATTTTGGTTTAGGGTTTAAGGGTTAGCTTTAAACTCTAGTTCTCCAATCAATAAACTACTCTAGATTCTCTGCTAAAGCAGCCATAAACATTTCAAATGACAGCTCTGGACTGAAAATTCTGGATCCTGTATCCAATGACTTTAGTAAGTGCTTCATTGTTCTCAGGTATGAACAAAGAATGATATCAACCAGATCCTTGCTTTCCAGCAGTAATCCTTTGAGATAGTCACTCACACTCACAAGAGGCATGAAGACACTGAAGTAAAACCAAGATTCAAGGGACTAAGCTACAACATGATGAAAATTCAGACGAAATGTTCTTGTTGTCCCATGAGAGTCCTATTTCCTTTTCTATGGCAGAACAGGCTGAGTCTAGCTGTCTTCCTGCATCCTGTTACTGACTATGGTCACAGAAAAGCAAACTCTTCTGAAAATACTTGAATATGATCAACACTGACTTGGGCATATGGGAGTTGTTATTAAATTTGACAGAGCACAAAATATTTTTTCCTTGAGCTAAAGAACTTTACCAAACATTATCCAGGTTAAAACAACACTCACTTTGATTGAAGCTACAAACAGCATACTTCCTTTGCAAATGGGCTGGCAGGTGGGGATTCCATCACCAGCAAGAAAGTATGTGTGTATGGGACTTTACCTGCAAACAGCTATCAACCATAGGAACAAAATTACTAACACAAAGAAGAGCTTAATTCCAATGTGAGAACAACTTTTTAGCATGAATTCAATACTCAAATAGAATATTTATTGAGCTCACATTTTTCTTCAAGGGTGCATTCTCGTTGTAGGTGGAACAGATGTCTTTGCAAAAGAGTGAGGGAAAATCCTTGTTGAATCTAAGCCTTACAAAATAGCAGTGTGATTCAGATATTGCTTTAGCCCCACCAAAAATAAATATTTGGTACTCAAGTATTTTCTTTTCTTTTTTTTTCTGATTTGAAACAATTCAAGTGGTTCTTATCTGTTCTTTCTGTAATCTCAACAGGTTAGATAAACTGGATTTCTTTTTCCTGACAACTCGATAGCTCTTTCTGTCTCTGCTACATTTCCCCAGTCCACACCAGAGAGCTGTTAGTGACAGAAAAGGACACATATCATGCAGCATGTCCCAAGTTGTCCTAATCTCATGATGGAAAGGGTAGGCACGAAGTTGGTTCTAGATCTCAGATGTTCAGCCTTATTTCTAAGAACCCTCTACAAGGACATCTGAGTCACTGGTGAGTTCCTAAGGAACAAGATTAGATTAGGGATTATGCTCCCAAGAATATAAATGGTATGAAAGTAGAGAAAGAAAATACCAAAGTAAGAAAAACAGAGAAAATCAACATCAAATAAGCATGAAGAAGTTGTCAAATTGCAGGAACAAGAAGTAAATATTAAAGTAAATCCTTAACATAATGTCAAAGGCCCTGAATGTTCTCCCCACCTGTCCAGCCACATCTCAGGCCTCTCTGTCCATCACATCTCCTGAGCTTCAAGTATGGACCTCTCCCTCAGGCCAGATGGTCTATGTATTCATTGTCATTCTCTGAACAATTCCTTCCAACCTCCCATCCTCTCAGTTGCTTTGCTAAATTGGTTTTAACAAATCCATTAGTCAATTTTAATCTCAGATATTTTCCCTGAGCCTCTAGATTAGACCTGATGCATACTTTATGTGTACTCTTCATTCCCCACACTGAGCTTTTCCTTCTACATGGCAAGTTCCATTTGATTGTGGACTACCTCTGTCCTACTCAATTGTACAGACTCACCCTCCAACTCAGCATGGTGCTTTAGTAAAGGCTAATAAACATGTGCTAAGTGAATGAAAATCTCAAGGACAGAGAGAGGTAATGTGTGTCAAGTACTTTATATAGCACTCAGCATATAAAATTCTCTCATTAATGCTTTGATATGTTTATTATTAACAAATACGAGATACAGTAGTGTGCAGGAGACTGAAAAACAACTGGTCCAGATTATTTGAAAGCCTCCTGGAGGGATCCACTTAGAGGAGAAGCAATCAAGTTATTTAGCAGTTTGACCACATATAGAATGGCACTGAGAAGCATTTAACAGAATCATTGAGTCTGCAAGACATAGGCTTGCATTCAGAAGAAGAAAAATTTTAGAAATCAAATACATACTCTAGTAAAGGTTAAAATATATATTTTATATGTGAAGGAAATGTAATCTTCATGTACTATCTGGCTCAGAAATGAATATGAACCTATTTTTAAGCTACTAAATAAAAATTCAACAAAAGAATGTAATCATATTGCAAAAAATAGATGAAGATTTAGAAAAAGGAACTGAGAGAGTAAAATCCTAATTTATCATAGTCGAAGTCAATAGATTGAGTAAAATTCAAAAATGCAATCAGTGTATACATATGATTCTGAAAATGGACAGAAATTCTAAAGTAAATTGCTAAAAGTTCAACAGAGGAGTGAGCAGGAAACAGGCACCCCTTTTATGTTGTAAATCTTTTAGTATTGTCTTAGTTACTTTTTCTCTCATTTCTGAGACAAAATACACTCAAAGTTAAAGAAGGAAAAGTTCATTTAGTTCACAGTTTGTAGAGGTTTCAGTTCATAGTTGGTGGCTCCATAGGAGGGTGGCACAGTAGAGGATGATCAAGAGGAGAAACACTTCATGATGGGAAAAAGACAGCAAAGTAGCAGAGAAGTAGCAATTGCCAAGTGACAAGTGGCAACCCTCTTTCTGTCACTTATATTCAAACTACTCAACCTTAGGGCTGCCAGCACTCATATTGAGGGTGGGACAACCTTAATTCTAGCATGGTAGCACAGATCAATACCAACATTACATCCTTAATTCCAGATCACACACCCTAGATCCAGTCACCTCTGAAAATCCCCACCTATACCCATGTAAGGCCTTGGGGGGGACACTTAAATATAAGCCATAACATTATTTCCTTGGCCTCTCAAATACTTATGTACATCCCTCTATGCAAAAGGTATTTACTCCATTTCTAAGAGTGACCAAAGTCATAACAGTTTCAGCATTGCTGAAAAGTTCAAGTCTAAAGTCTCCTCTGAGATTTAAGGCAAACTGTTAGCTAAAAGTCCCTGTACTAAAGAAAAGAAAGTTAAACACTTCCAACACACAATGACAAAAGATAAACATTACCATTCCAAAAGGTATAAAGAGGGGTACAGAGGAATAGGACCAAAGCATGTCCAAAATCCACCAGGGCAAACATTAAGCCCTGTAATTCCATGTGCAGCATTTGAGGCAGTCTGTGGCAAGATATGAACACTAAAAGGTTTGTGTGGCTCTGCTCCTCTTGCATTGCTAGTGGTTGTAGCTCCCACTGCTTCTCTCTTGGGCCATCTCTGCTCCCTCCTTGTAGCTTTCCTCCAACAATTCGTGTTCCTGGCTTCTCCAAACTGCTGGGGTATCCACTGGACCATCAGTTACACACTCACAGCTTCACACACTGCCCTCTCAGGGGCACACTGCCTTGCCTCTCGTGCTTTCTGAAATCCAGGAGGAATCCTTCTTGACCCCACAACTCTTCCATTCTGCAGCACCATATGAATGATGCCAGGGTCTGTCACCAGCTAAAGCAGTAGCCAGGCTTCCTTCTTTCTTGACTGACAAGGTCCAGCACCTATGAATCAAATCTCAAGGAAAGCTTCCATAGACTGCCACAATTCTGGAACATGGTAACTGGAGTTTTCTTCTCAAAGCAAAGTCTTTCATTTTGCAATTTTGAGGCTGCAAAAGCTGGAGTTCTATGCTTTCTTGCAATATCTTCAGGCCATCTTTTCTATTATCTTCTTCTGAAATATTTGGCTTTTTCTTGCTGGTCTTTTCAGTGGCCAATGTCTCCTCCATTTCATCTTTGCAGGCCTCAACTTTAGTGGAACTTCCTTTTTGGCCAAACTCAAAACATTTTAAATTACTCTGCTGGGCAAGTTTCTCTTGATTCTCAACATATATTTGGCTAAAAGTCACCAAAAATAGTCATGCCACCACCTTGACATTCACCTGCCTTGAAATTTCTTCTGCCAGATTAATTGTTCTGCTCTTCTTAATCTCAGTCTCAGGCAAAGTCTCTGGACATGAACAAAATGCAGACACACTTTCTCCCAATGTGTAATACATATTGAGTCCAATAGCCAGTGCTGTGCTTCTTCCCAGCAGAAACCTCCTGAGCCTGGTCTTTACCAGCAGCATTTCATCAGCATTCTGGTTTTTTGAGCTCTGACCAGAATCTCCAATCAAGTACAGATTAAGGTACTCTAAGGCTGCTTCTTAGGATGGTATCTTTAAACCTTTCCAAACTTTTCCCACAAGTCAGTTCCAAAGGCCCCTAAACCACATGGCAGGTACAGTCACAGCATGGCCCCACTCCCAGTACCAAATTTTTTCTTAATTGCTTTTTCTCCCACTTCTGAGACAAAGTTACCCCAAGTTAAAGGAGGAAAGCCTTATTTAGATTACAGTTTGTTCAGGTTTCAGGTCACAGTTGACTGACTTCAAAGGAGAGTGGCACAGCAGAAGGGCATCACAGAGGAGAAACAGTTCATGGTGGGTAGAAGGCAGCAAAGCAGTGAAGTAACAGAGGCACAGCAACTGACATGTGACAACCTTCTCTGTCCCTTATCACCTTAATTTGGGCATGGCACTATGAATCAGTCCCAGCATCACATCCTTAATCCCAGCACCTCTGAAAATCCCCACTTATAACTACATGAGGATTTGGGGGACATCTGGATACAAGCCATAACAAATACTAATAATAATTAGCATGCTTCATTTTGACAAAAGAAATATTAATTCATATTTTGAAAGATGTAAAAAATGTATTGTGTTTTAAAGTATTTTAATATGGATCAAGGTGTAAAGAAATAGCATCTAAGATAGTATTTGTATATCATTCACTGATCCTTGATCCACTTCAACCATATCTGAATTTAACCATTGTTCTGGTTGGCTGACAGAAATCCAACCTCATCAGATTCATGTCAGGTTAAAAGTCATGATTTTTTAAGTGACCATATATTTCTATATGGAGTGGAGAAACACTTTTTGGTGTGGCAGGCAGAAGTCAGTGAAGCAATAAACCACCAGCAGCAGCAGCAGCAACTGAGTCTTCCTTGGTATTTCATCTAGGATACTCGCCCTTTAGACAGTGCCACCCACACCCAGAGTGGGGCATCCTTAATTTCAGGATTACACAATTAACCTCAGCATCACACAACTTAGATTTAGTCACCTCCAAAATCCCCACCTATGACCACAGGAGGCTTTGTGGGGTGGGGCATCTAGATACAAGCCGTGACATGTGACATCCAGACCAAGACCAGGCACTATATGTGAGCATTACCCAGTTGTGGGCACAGTGGAGATGAGGAGGGATCATTCTGAAGTAGACTTTGTGTTATGATTTGTGTCTTGATGTCCCCCCAAAGTCTCATGCTGTCATGCGGCTTCATCCCTGCCATTCATCAGCTATCTAGCAGATCCTGATTGATAATTCTCTGTCCTTAAATTTTTTCACATATGGAACAAAACACTTCTCTTTGATACAGCCTGGTTTTTGAAGAAATACACTGAATTTGATCAGATGTTATTTTCTTTAAAATCTAAGTAAAACATTAGGAAACATTTAAAATATATTTCTACATCTACACACTGAAGTTAGAAAATCACAGAAAGGCATTATTTTGGAAGATTTTGTGAAGAATAAACTAAGATGTACTTACAGGAAGATATTGTGGACAATGAAAGTAAATGATACTATAGTTTTGGTGAGATTTATCTGGATAGAGAAAAATCATTTCTAGTTGTAAAATATAACCTTGCACATGATGATAGTTTATTATAACTAGCAGAAATTACATTTTGTAAATTGTATGATTAACCCATCTTACTTTCTTCTATGATTCCTCTATCAAAGTAATTTTCACATTCATGTAACTATACCTGCTCTGTAACTGTAGAGACACAGCCAGTGTATTTCTTCTTAAAGCTAATAGACAGCAATAATTGGTTGATTGGGCTCTCTGAGTTTCACCTGTTTAATCTACCTTACAGAAAATGCCAATGAATATCCATTCCAGAATTCAAATAATAAAAAAGCAAATAAAAAAGATGCTATGCAAATTATCAAATAAAAATGGGAAGCTCCAGGTAATTATGCAACATGCACTTTTCTTTGATTTGTACATTAGGAGCCATTGTTCTACATTTATAAAAACAACATTTCCTGCCTGTTGGCACATTTAATCAAAATACTGAGGTACTGGAATATAGCTAGAGCCAGAGGCTTCTCTGTTTTAGAAAATTGCCACTAGATTATGCATGTTCCTCATTTGATCCATTTAAATATTTGATTTACCTCTACCCCTTTCCCTGAAGCAGTACAAGTTGGCTAGGTGATTTTTTAATTTAAGTAAAAAGAGAAAGGGCTTGCCATGCATCGCCCCTTGTTTTTACTTATAAGATGTGCTTGCTTAATAAAGGAGAATTGCGAGGAGAGATGACAAGTTCAAACTGTGTGGCAATTTGACCAAATCGTAACTGCAGGGGGAAGGTGTGAAAAGGCGGATGAATGAATAAACTAGATGAACAGTTTGGGGTGAGCACTTTGGGGACACCACCTGCTAAACACTGGAGCCCATAGAAGCATTGCTTGTGTGGTGAGTAAGAAAGGAGAACTGTGGAGAAGAATTAAGAATAGTAGATGAGTCCACTGGATGGAGACAGTTAACACAGGGAATACACTAAAGTTACCAAACTGAGGACAACTGTCTTGTTAGCATTTAATTAGGATGATAGGTATATCCCTGGTACCCTATCAGGCCTCTTTCTTACTTTTAAATTGTAAGAGTAGGGTTATTAGGCATGGTCTCTTTAATTACCTTTATAGTCACTTGTCCAATAAAACTGATAAGAGTCATAGTGTCCTTCAGACTCAAAACATTAACTCTACCAGTGGTGCAAATGAGTAAGAGAAAGTGGACCCTGTTCACCCCTAATAGGGCATTTCAACCAGCCCCCTCATGAACTCGACAGCCTGCTTATTGCTGTGAGCCCTGAAGATCGGTAACAATTACACGAACACTAGGAAGGAAGACTTTACTTTTTGCCTCTTGTGCCCATTAGAAAGCCTAGTCTCACCCAATCCATGTGCAAATTACTCAGAAGACTTTTGGGAAAAGAATGTCTGTCTAGACCTAGATTCAGTATCCAAAGTATAGTTCTCTCTCCCTCTACCTCTCTTTCTCTCTCTCTCTAGATGTAGATATAGATGACAATATAGATATAGACATACAGAGATAGATATAGATGCAAAATATATATATAGACATACAGAGGTAGATATAGATGCAAATATATATATATATATATATATATATATATATATATATATGTTTTAAATCACAGTCATCAGTTCTTTTGGCAATCAGTACTGTGGAGTTTTACTAATTCCGAAATCCTAGATCCAAAAAAGGTTTGATTGAATCTTCTAACTTAACCCTTATTCCGGAACAAGTGTTCATTCCACATAAACTGGAAGATAATTTTTGCTCAAACAAAAAAAGAGAGTCCTTCCATTCATGTCAACATTACTCTATGGTTTTAGCTTTCATATAAGTCAACCGTGAATAATATAAGCATCAAGCTTGCTGTGAGATGTTACAGGGAATTGAAATGAAGACATAATTCCACACCTTGAGAAACCTACCACAGAGCGACAGAGGCAGGGCAAGTGTAGGAATTTAGATTTGACCTGTTGCAAAAAAGACTTGTCACCACAGTGAGTGCTGACTTCTCTTGCTGCACCCCACTGCCTATCCTGTGGCCAGGCTCCTAGATTCTGTTTTTTGCCACCCGTTTCTCTTACTGCCTTCATGGAACTATCTGTCATGTTTGTTCCTCAGATGAGTCGTGCCTCCCTCTGCAGCCATCTTGGTCCAGAAAAGTTTCTGAGGCAGAGAAACAAGGGAAAATTCTAGCTAGGGAGCAAGAAAGGAGCTGAGATAGCAACATTTTTAACCTCACATTATTTCCCAGTTAATGAGAAAACACTACCTATCATGCCATAAGGTATTTATTAATCAAACCTTCAGTCTTTTATTTTCATTTAACACTATTCTAATTCACTTAAGGATTCCAGAAAGTTCTACTTCTAATGTTTTGGTCATTTTTATATATTTCTTGTAAGCTTTTTAAAGCCTTTCCCACAAGTCTAAATGAGGAGTCAATATTTTCCATAAGAACAAAGTCCTACTTTTGTGTTTTATAATTATAATTCTAGATTCATTCACTGAATTATATCATGTTTTTACTAAACCCAACACTTGTCTACCTGTAAATGTCAGTACATTCACCCATTAGGTTGCTGTCTGTAATTCTGTGAGATAGGAGACTCAACTCGTGTGTGTGTGTGTGTGTGTGTGTGTGTGTGTGTGTGTGTGTGTGTTATGGGGATTGAACCTAAGGCCTTCACACTAAGCTACTTTCCCAGTCCTTTTACATTTTTTTTTATTTTGAAGCTGGTTGCTAAATTGCTCAAGCTGGGATCAAACTTGTGATCATCATGCCTCAGTCTCCAGAAGGCTAGAATTACAGATGTGTGCCACCAGACCCAGCTGAGACTATTATTTTATTAGACAAAGTAAGATACGTAACTTTTTTTTCACCAATAACCATTGTAGAAAAATACTGAGTAAGCTCGTGTTTGGTTGGAACACTAAAGCTTCAGTTCAAACACTATGTTTGCACATCATTAGAAGTAAACACATTAATCATTTTTCTATGCTCAAGTCATTGAAAATGACTTTGAACATTGAAATTTCATTGAAAAGATCTTTCAAATCATAAACTATCCTAGCTGATGTTAAGAGTAGCTATATTATCTATTAACCCTCATCCTATTGTAACTATAATATAATTAACACTTGTTTTAGAATGCAAAAGATACTCAGGGATTCTCCTGGCCTGAAAATAAGAAATGTAATAGCAGATTTGGGTATGCTGATCTAAAGTCTCAAATTGTAGAACCCCTAGTGGTTGGGAAGAGGCTTATGTTCAAATCCTGGACTCCATAGGCTACAAGAACTTATTCACATCTATGGGAGCACTGAGACCAGCATCCACTCACAGAACAACTGTACAGCTCAGGATCCTTACCAAAATATAGCAGTTATCCATCCTCCTCCAAGAATGTTCAAATGAAGAGATTTTAATAAAAGGAATAATTACTGAGTGACAGGCAGGGTTAAAGGAACAAACACCGTAATAATTAGCAACAAAAGGAAGTCATTATTATTACTTTGGTTAAAGAAGAAAAAGGAGGAAATAGAGTAATCAGAATAAAATGAAAATTGGAGTCACTAAAGAGCATCTTCCAGGCAAAGCTTGTTTTTTGGCTACTCTCAGAAACGTGGCACCAAAGCAGGGAGGGAGTGGAGATGAAATCCCTGATTGTCTCTCCTCCTGCCCTTTGATCTCCTGCCAGCGTTTCTCATTGGCTAATCTCGACCAGAATCCAGAAAAGGAGCAGGTTTCAGCGACCAGCCTCCTGGTGCACAAAGCAGGGTGGACAAGAAAGTAGACTGGGGCATAGAAAGGATAGAAAAGAACCACCACAACCACCAGGAACCAGCAAACCAACAAGTAGACCATATCGTATGTAAAGGCTCCCAAGCTGTCTTCTTCAAACTCCGAGAGACTTCTGAGAGAAATATATATTTCCTTCAATTTTTTTTTTTTTAAAAAATGAATGACACTATTCTAAATGGTTCTGGAATGTACATGCTCAGAGATAAGTCACAAAATGTGAACTAATGATACTTGAAGATCTGGGCCAGTATCCTCAGACACAGAAATAGCCAATCAGTGCAGCCCATCAGTGGCGAAATGTGGAGCCCAGAGGCTTTGGGAACACTCACCAACCAGGCAGCTGGGGAAAATCATTGTCTGATCAATTCTACATGCCTATAGCTTGTAATCTGAGCAACAACTTTGAAGATAACAATATGCACTATATTAACCATTGTGAATTTCCTATTATATTGTTAAAAAATTCTGTATCATTGTTCTATTGTTTTTTTTTCTTTAAAACAAAATCATTGGCCCAATGTTATTTAGTGACCTACTGAAACCAGAACAATAATTTTATATCTTTCCCTGTTTCCAAACTTATCATTTCTCCTTCTACCTAGATCCCCCACATGATTATATGATCCACCACCTAGGCCCATTTCCCAACTGAAACATCCAGCAACAGCCAAGAACTCTTTTTTCTTTGTGCCTTCCTTATATTTGGTAATGGCAGTATAATACTGCACCTAACAGACTTACTGTCATATCATATTTATTGCTCCCTATTCACTAACATCTGGAACCTGACACCTCCAAGAGCCAACACACTCCTCCATGAGCACCCAGGAAAAGTAGCCACTAGTCACTGGCCTTCACTCATCTCACTGTCCTTTTGTCTAGAAGTAGAGAGAAGAGATCAATAGAAGGAAGGGAAATGGGGGAAAAAGAGGAAATGAGGTGTTTTATGTACATGTGCCAACTCCCCACAATGAATGTAATTATTATGCACTATAAATATGTACTAACAAAAAAATGCATGAGATTACTGTGACAAGTGACTTGCACTGTGCTCGGCATATGGTAGGTACTCAGCTAAGGTGCTTTCCTATGCCTCTGCATCCTTCTGGATTGCCCTCTAAAAATGGCCCTGGAATTTTAAAGTTTATCTGGGAGAAACTTCTCCTATTCTTTGTAGGAAACAACTAACTAGCTAATGACACTCATGCAAGACCCAACCACTGGAAAGAAAAATTCTTTACGAGTAAGAGAAAGCCTGACAGAAAGAACAAGGAGAGGGATGATTATGAAGACAAGAGAAAGCTACCAAAAATCAAGTTTGTTTGATTCAGATCCCTAATTCATCATCAATCTCTTTGAAGGAGCCAAAACTATTTATCATGGATAGAAATATTTCCTTGGTAGTCAATTTTCTTCTCAAAGGTTCTTCCTTCACTGAATCAGAAGTGACCATTAGTGGAAGCATTTTAAAATTTCCTTTAAGAAATACCAGAAAACTCTGCTTTCTTTATCTTTTCTGCCTTCCTGGTAAAGCCTTTGTCATCCCTTAGAGGTCAGGTTAAACCCATTTCTTCCAAAAAATCTTCCAAAATCTTCTGAGGTAGAATTTTCTATCCCTCTACTCTAGCAAGTCTTTCATTTATAAGCACAATATGATTTACTGCTAGAGATATGTAAGTGTGTGATTATCTCTAATTGACCATGATCCTAGAAAGCAGAGACAAGAATTATTCATCCCTATGCCATCTGTCCCATCTGGAATAATATCTGACACATAAGGAGGATTGCATAATGGTTATGGAGCTTAAGAGTGTGATGATATTTATTTTGCACACCATTCTTTATTGGACCTATGCATTCCTAAAAGAAAATCATTATGTGTGTAATACCTTAAGTGCACAACACTCATTGCGGAAACATCAAGACCAGGTAGGAACCTGGTAAAGACAGTACCACAGTCTTGCACATGTTAAGTACTTTAGAAATAAATACTACAATCAACATGATGTTTCACTGGAAAAAGTCCCAAAGTTTGCCTACAGAAATGGGTGACTGTGAGTCATTGTGAAGTGATGGAAAGAGGGTTTTCTGAAACAAGAGGAAATGTTATAATAGTGGGTGTGGAGGTGACAGGCTTCTAACACAACCAAGTTCCTAGGACCTAGTAGATTTGCGAGGTATGCAGAGTGAACACTGTGTATCCCTGTCCCAGCTGGGTGTAGTTTTCTGTGTTTACCTAGTGTTTCTAAGGATGAAATTGCGCATAAACAAATGTGAACTTCACATCAGGCTCAGATTATTCTCTGTCAGTTATTTTGGATCAAATTCATATTTTTCAAAGTTAAGCGATATAGCAGAATGGACTTGCCCTACTAAATAAACAGTATGAAATAGTCTGGGTTAGGATTCAAAAATAAGCAGCAAACTTTACATCAAAACACATTCTTCAGTGCTTCCAAAGAAAGCTAAAGTAAAATGACAGCGTGAGATTTCAAGCCAAAACCAAAGTCTATGATTTCTTTTTAGGACATAATTAGTGTTGGCAAATCACTTAGGCTTACTGCATTTATCTTTTACATTTTCTAAAATAGGGACAACACATTGTGTCTTTACCAAACAGGTACAATGCAAAGACCGGATAATCTTGCATAGACCATTGAAGATGAAAGTCATTCTGATAAGCTCTAAGAAATGAGCTTTTGTAAACTTCATAACAGAGTTCTATTCTTTGCATATCAAAGCTGAGCTATGTCAACATATCTGTTTGTAATGTCTATAAAAAGCTTAATAGTTGAGTGAAAGTCAACATTTCTATATAAAGTACTCAAGTTCGATGGTGCATTATTCAAAGACAAATCACTTCTAGTTAATTTGTTCATGCCCAGGAATGGCCAGCTGTTTATTCAGTGTAATCCCCAACTTGCTCCAATGGCCACAATAAGACAAACAGGAATGAAAGTGACACTGCTTGTGGCTGGCAATACATTTATTTAACACTTTTTCCCATTTTAAGTTTCTACTGCTTCCGACTCAGTTTTTTTAGACTATATTGAAAATTCATGTGGTTGACAGAAAAGCAAATAATTAAATGATAAATCTATTTTAAAAGGTGATTTAAGGAGGGACATAAAGTATAATGCTAAAAACATCTCTATCTGGGAAAGCTAGCCAGCAAATGGTCTGAAATATACATCAGGTAAGACATCCACATACCACTTGCTTCTCTGAACTAAAACCTGGCTCACTCCTGCAACCTCCCTTCTCCTGTCAATCCCTAAACATGATACTGATTTTTCTTCCAGTGTTTTTTACTGCAAGACCTGGAAATCAATGAGGCAACTCCATTCTCTGATGAAGTGGCATTTCGTCTGCTTATGTAAGTCATCCTGATCCTTTGAGATATATGAAACTGAAGGGAGAAAGAATAACAGCCTCTTTCCTTTCTCATCCCTGTCTTCCACTGACTCTCCTGATACTAATTCTAAATTAAATTCAAGACTTTGGAGCCTGAAATAGTCTTTTGCTTTTCTACTTTTCCACTGTCCAAAGGAATCTGAACAAGCAGGTGGACAATCCATTTATACTATTGTCTTGGAGTACCAGTCCCCTTGATTTCAAACAAACTCAATTGAATTCTCACCCTTAATCCCTATACCTCAAATTGGGCCACTCCTGTAAAATTAAACTTTTTCTTAATTTTCTATGGCCACTATTGCAAATAAATACCAACTAAAAGCCCTTTTTTCACACAGCTCTAGAGGCCAGAAGTCCAAAAGCAGTTTCACTTGCTTTTTTAGCATTTTGTGGCCTATGCAAACCAATAGATAAAGATGATGATGATGATGATGATGATGATGATGATGATGATGGAGAGATGATAGATATAAAGTATTCTCTTTCTCTTGAAGTCTTCATAACACCTTCTCTCTTCCATGTGTCAAGTTTCCCTCTGCTTCCTTCTTATAAAAGCACTTATGATCTGCATTTAGGACCACCTAGATAATCCAGGATAATCTCTCCATTTCAAGATTCTGAATTTAATCACATCTTCAAAGACCCAGTTTCCACATCTGGTAGCACTTACAAGAAGTGGGAATTAGGATGTAGGGAGTTTTCGAGGATCATTTTTCAGATTACCACAAGCCCCCCATGTTCTAGTTTCTGACCTTAAGCTTTCTTGGACACCTATATTAACACCCTGTATATTCTCACTTTCCATCATTCCCTGTTTTGAGTCTTTCTTAAATAACCCTAAAATGAGGCATCTTTTCAGGCCTTGATGCCTTTACCCAGTGCTGGTTATTTAGTCTGGAATGTTCCCTGGTTCCTTTGTCAGACTCTCTTTCTCATCTGTCAAAGCTCCACACCAGGCTTATCTTCACCAGAAAACAATCCCTACCATAACCTATACACATATACCCATGTCTGGATTCCAAACAGAACCACACAGTGTACATATATGTTTATATTGGCTCTTACTACTTCTTGAAAAAAACTTTGGGTAGCCATTGTTAATCTCCTATTGTTATGTTTTGAAGACCTGTATTGCTT
>RJWT010017256.1:0-19529 GCA_004365215.1 Cuniculus paca | reverse complement strand
TCGAGCTCACGACCTTGCGCTTGCCAAGGAGATGTGTATGCCACTGAGCTAAATCCCCAGCCCGTGTCTTCAAGCCTTTGAACATGCTGCTTCCTGTGCTGTTGCGAGCCGCTGAACTAGTGATGGTTCACACGCGTGGAGCCAAAAGCACAAGTGCCCCAGCGAGAGTGCCCCAAGGGCTCGGAGCCCCTGAGAAAGGCCCCGAGGGCACGGAGTGCTGGAAGCGAGCAGCTGTTCCAGCCCTGAGCCCATGGGCGGGGTGTAGGAAGCCAGCTCGTTAAGCAAAGGGGCGTGGTGTGACAAGCGTGTAAATAAACGCATTGCGTGGGTGAGCAGTCTCTCCCTCCCAGCCAGAGAGGGCTCCACCTGCCCCAGGTTTCTGTCTCTATCTTTATTTTCTTCATCCTCTCACTCCCCCCTCCCCCTGCAAACTTCGAGAGTGCTGTGCCTGGCAGAACCTGCCTCTCTTTGCTTTTTCCCTGAACCCCTAGTTATCGCTTAACTTGCATCCCTTCAGTGAGTCTTTCCTGATCAGACTCAGCAGACTTTATCTTTCTCTGTTTCTACATCGCCTCTCCAAAGTCTCCAGGTAGCCCTAGCAATATTGTACTTAATTACATGTCCACCTGCCTGCCACTTTCCTCAAACAAGTTCGTGTATCAGCCAGTTTTGGCTAACACAGCGTCAGCCAGATGGCCAAAGGTTGGTACAGAGTCACAGGTTGACGGAGATTGTGTCTTGCTACAGTACAGGAATGGTAGAGAAAATGGCCATTCTTAGTTTTTGTGTTGTAGTAAGCAAACTTTGGAGTTGATCACCACAGTAAGGAAAAAATAAAAAGCCCCATATACAGTAGTCATGTAGTAAAATCAAGCTGCCTAGTACATACCTGGTAATAATTTTTTCGAGTTGAATTATCATTTAGATTTCTTATTAAAGCAAATAAAAAATGAAAAGGAATAGGACTAGGGGAGGATTAAACTTTCTTGGAGAGTAGAAATGCCATGAAAAGTGAATAATGATCATTAAGAGAATAAACACACAAAAAAGATAAAAAATGTAAGAAGCAAACAGAAAACCATCATAATTTGGGAAGACTGAATAGGCTGCAAAACTATTGCATGTGTCACCTTGGGAATTCGACTGGTTTGTTGGTTGGAGAGGAATTGTAACTAGAATTATATATAATAATGTAATTGCCTTTTATAATAAGGAGCTAGCAAAATAAGTAGAACAAAATACAAAAAAGGAAATATTGACCCTCCTCTATCAATAAAAAAGTATCGATATTTTTCCTTCTATAGTTTAGTATCACTAGAATAACCATTCTTAAAACAGCTTTTTGAAGTTTTTGTTTCATTGTTCTTTAAACATTGAGTGGCTGGATCTTAAAGATGCAAAAGAACCTTCATTACCTGATGACACAAAGGCTGAGGTAAATATTTGACTATCTGAATAGGCATCCTATGGCCTGAATGGTTTTGTCCCCAGAGAATTCCTATGCTGAAATCCCAGCCCCCTGAGGCGATGGTATTGAGTGGTGGGGCTTTTGGGAAGTTACCAGGTCATACTCTATTTGAATGGGATTACAACCCTCATAAAAGAAATTTGAGAGAGTTCTTTTGCCTATTTCCCCTTGTAAGGACACAGCAGAAAGACCATCGACCAAGAACTGGAAACTGGATGGACAGTGAATTTGCCATTGCCTTGATCTTTTATTTCCTAGACCCCAGAGCTGTGAGAAGTGTTTTTGTTGCTTGTAAGTCACCCAGTTGATGGTACTTTGTAAACTGACTGGACCAAGACTAGGCTTAAAACCTAATTATGATTATGGCCATTTTAATCACATCCAAGTGAATTGTACTGGAGATAAAGAAGAAAGCATAATTTGTCTTTTGTGCCACTTCTTTGCTGCATCTACTTGATAGTTTCTCAGTTAGATCATGGGTAGTAAAACTACTTTCCTATGCACAGCTCATTTAATCCAGTCTTGAGGAGTAGATGAGAATATGTGGAGCAGCAATTATTGACAGAGCAAGTTATATTTATTTTAATCTTCTTTATACATGACTCAAAGCAACATGAAGAGATTTGCTTAACTTTTGACACCTCCTTCACGAAATAGATTAAAGAGAATAAATTCAAAGGTGGTCAATGAGCACCTCGTCAAGGAACATCTACATCTCCTCAGTGAAGTTCCATCTGTGTTTTACTACTTTTTCAGAGTGTTTTACTTTATCTCTTCAGTGGTAATCTTCTGTTCTCATTCACTTCTGTGTAAAGGGTATGCAGTTAATTAGTGTTTTTCCCATGCAGGCCTTAAACACATTGCATGTTGTGGTTGAGTTACAGAGAAAGTCAAGATCATCATCTCGCAGTATTTTCGGAATTCAATCTGCCAAGATTTCACATTGTTCATCCTGCAGAAACAATTTAGTTTTCATGTGGTTTGCCTAGGGGAAAGTTCACTGCTGTTCATTGTTAAGAAAATCAGAACATCAGGCAATTCAATGGCTTCTTGCATGAAAATATGATGTCACTAAATCACATGGTGCAAAAATGTAGTTGGCTACAAATGAGTATGATGGGATTTTGAATGAAAATTATTCTTTTCAGACAAAGCTTGTAAGTGTATCTAGTTTGTCTCTTGTTGCATTTATTCAGAGTTCTGCTGAGATGTCAGGGATTTTTTAGTTATGTAAACTACTTCACAGATTTTTATGAGAAATGACTACTGGAAGACATTTTTAAAAACAGCATATGTTATATAATTGTAATTCATTTTAAACTATGATAATTTTCTTCTTTATTTGCAATGGCATTCTGATTTCAGTTTCTGAGCATCACATTTTGATGAAGGGGCATTAGTATGTTTCTGGGAAATGCAAATGAGAAAAGCGACCTGTATATTTCTGGTCAATTTTACCAGATGAATATTGTCATTTTATTATTATTTTATTCTATTACTTTTCTCTGTTTTTATTAAGTGATAGTCTATAAATGGAGACCAATACTAAAAACTTTTAAAAAGATCTTTCTACATGTAAAAGTACCATAAAAGCATATATATCAACATTGACCCTGAAGGTCATTTGCAGATTTTCATTGAGATGTACCTCATGAAAGTACTTACTGTTCAATAAATTCTCCAAGAGGCTAAAAAAATTCTAATTAATGGCTTGAAATGATCCTTATTTCCATTGCTTTAATATGCATATTAATTCTTGGCAAATAAATGAAGGACTGAAAACGACACACTTTTTAAATCACTGCATAAATTTCAGATGTCCCCCAAAATCTTTCCACTAAAGAAAAAGAACATGAGAAGTTTAAGGGACAACATTTTTAATCTATTGCTGAAAAGAATATGTGTTATCTGAAGAAATCCTTTGGGCACTTGATGTCCTCGAATATTTGAGAACATTTGGGTGAAACAGATGAATCATAGGTACATATGACTACTTTTGTGAAATGCTAAGACAAAATAAAAAAGTCTTGTAGGTTTAAGTTTGTGGGAAATAGCACCATAAATTTTTAAAGAAAATGTGTAATATTGTAAAAGATGATTTCCAAATGTATTCAAAGTGAATAAAAGGTACAGATGAGCCAGTGATGTCATTTATAGATGAGAATGGTACAGTTAGGTGGAAAAACTTTCTAAAAGAAGCATTTGCAACTATAAATTAAGAATACCATGTTATATGCATGTGTGGAAATTCCACAGTAAAAGCATTATCTTGGATATTAATATGCACTATTTAAAAATAAAATTCCACAATTGTGTTTTTTTTGTGAAGGAAAAATGAAACAGACTCTGAAGGTTAGCTGGAGCTAAGTTTCCCTGGGTACACTGAGGAAACAGTTTTGTAGGCTATACAAGTAAGTTACAAAAAAAAAAGAAATGGATTCGAGGCTAACTCTATATTTGTAAAAGCAATTAGATTCTCAGAAATCAGAGACTGCATCATTGTGAAGACTGCAGCTGTCCTACTGTGTTCAAATATTCTTTTTTTTTTTTGTAGGACTTTGCACTTGCCAGGCAGGTACTTAGGCCCTGAGCTATATCCTGGATCCCTGAGTTCAAATATTGACTTACTACTTATGAGCTGCGTGATATGAAAATATTCTTAAACTTGGTGAACCTTTATATCCTCATCAGTAATATGAAAATGATAATAATACTTAAATCAATGTATCGCTGTGAAGATTAAATGAGTTGACACTTGAGAAATGCATATAACAGAACCTGGCACATAGTCAGTGCTCAACAAACGTTAGCCACTGTGAATAACAGGTTATCGTGTCTCTGAACATCTATCTTTATCATTATCATAGTTACCGTTATTGCTCTGAATCAACAAATTTGGTTCAGTACTGTACGGTAACTTTCCTAAGGTAACATGGCCACCAGAATGTAGGTGTGTTATTCACTAAGGTCCATACTCTCCTACAAAATGAAAATTTCTAAAAATTCAAAATGAATTTTTCCTATTGGGTCTCTGAACATCTATCTTTATCATTATCATAGTTACCGTTATTGCTCTGAATCAACAAATTTGGTTCAGTACTGTACGGTAACTTTCCTAAGGTAACATGGCCACCAGAATGTAGGTGTGTTATTCACTAAGGTCCATACTCTCCTACAAAATGAAAATTTCTAAAAATTCAAAATGAATTTTTCCTATTGGATCATTATCCAATAATTTAAAACTCTATGCCAGAAAGATACTCAGTGCAAAGTGCTGAACTGGAAAAAAAATCACAAGGCAGGATTTCCCTGGTGTAAGTGTTCACAGCCAGATTCTTCATCTCTGTTGTGCATCATCTGTTAAGCAATTTGTAATTGCTTTCATGTCTTCCTGAATGCACAGGATTCAGCAGGGTACAATTCCTAAATGACTGTCTCAAGGTCTTCCATGGAAATTTGTAACTGTTGAGGTGAAAGGGTTTCTCAGAGGAGCACAAGCATGTCCAAACACAAGCTCTCGATTTTCCTTTACATTTCTGAGGTTGCCTGAGTTAAATTGATTGACTAAAAGGAGATGTATTACATTACCTTGAGTCAGAAGGGATAAGAAAATCCATTCCACTCTCCTCATAGGAATTTAATGAGGTCAAATAATATGAAATAGGTGGAAGGATAAGCTTTCTGCCAAAGAGAGAATAAATAAATGCAAGCAAGGGATTATTTTAAGTTGTGAATTAGAAAATTAGAAACTTGGCTTGCCACTTCAGTGCTATGTGACCTTGGAAAGATGGTTTCTTATCCATCAGTTTTCTGCTTCATAAAATGGGGATAATTGTATTGATCACCACTGGTTGACGTGAGGATTAATTGAGAGAGGACATGCTAAAGTGCTTAGAATAGTTCCTAGAATATGGCAAGTACACGTACTTGCTAGTTATTATTATTCTTAATACAACTTTCATCCATAGCAATCAGGAGTAAATAAAAAAGTTTCATCTATCTATCTTTACATATTCCCTACTTAGCTAGCAATATGAAGCAAAAGGCCTGGCACATACCAGACATATTTTTGTTGCATTGATTAATAAAAAGATGTCATGTGTATATACAGACACTCCCGTATAAGTTAACCCTCTTACTGGTTCTTCTTCAACACCAAAAAGTACATGGCTAGCCAGAAGTGGGGACTGATAAGATACTTATGCAAAGGTGTGTATCTCACATGCTTGGGCTCTGCCCAAGGCCTCCCTCTTTCCCCAGGGATGCTCAGGGCCTTCTCACAGTGGGTCTTGCATCCCTGAAGCCCCCTGAATCCTGCCCTTGGAAAAAGCATGGTTTTCATTCCATCCCCTACTTGACCCCTCAAGAGCCTTAAACTTGGATAAGGACAGTGGTTGTAGACATTTGTTACAGCTGGATACTAACTGGGCTGAGCCGAAATGGAGATCACAAAGCCCAGGAAAAAACTTAAAAATATACTAGTCATGTTCACTATTCTTTAGGGGATTTTTTTCTTTTGAAGATTTTCTTTTTTAAAGGAAGAACACGACTTTTGGGTTTATATATGATCAACTCTACAAAATATTAGACTGGTAAGAGATAGTACAATCAGAAAAATGAAGCAATGCTGGATGATTTTGACTATGGTACTGTTTAGGAGACTATTACATACTACATATAAGGCATTTTAGTCAGACAAGTTATGGTAGGGGAACAAGGGGTGTTAATATGATTTTAAATGTAATGAACTGCATTTTAATCAACATGTCCAAGACAGAATTTATCTCTTTTCTTTAAGTTAGTGTATCTTTCTGTAATTTTATTTGTTATCCAGGTTATGGTTGATACATTGTGTCAACTTGAGAAATTTAGAAGTTAACTGAGAGACTCAGCAGGGAGCCAGGGTCCTTACTTTGTAACTATCCTCATCCTGTGCAAGAGGAGGGCACAGAGATTTTGTGAGTGCTACCCCTGCTCTGGCAGTGGGCAGAGGATGGCCTGCATACACTATAAGGGAGGAGAAGAGGCTTGCTTTCCCCCTTTTTTTCTCTTGCTGCTTTTACTGGCTGCTATCTTGAAGTGTTGCCCCAGTACCGTGCCACCCTGCCTTGGAGCCAGCTGATTATGGACTGAAACCTCCACAAACAGTGAGCTAAATAAACTTTTCCTTCCTTCATTTTGGGTGTTGGGTGTTTTGTCCCAGCAACAAGAGAAAAGTAACTAAGACAATTCGATTGGCTCATTTCACTGCCAAATTAAGACTGGAATAGTTTTCAACAGTTCTCTGCCTTTTACCTCTTTAATCAGCAACAGCATTCTATAAATCCTAGTTGTTATCAAAATTTTCACAATTGAGTTCTTATTTTTATCTTCACAGCCGTATAGTTTTATAGGCTGTACAATAACTTCCTAATGGAAGCACAGCCTCCAATCCGTATTCATGCTGCCAGAGGATTAGTTTTCTAAATCATAGAACCGATGTGGACAGTGGCAGCCTTAATACCTTTTTGGCTCCTAACTATGAGAATAAAATGTTAACTCCCATCTATTGAAGGCCTTAAAAATTTATTTTTCTTGTTTACAAGCTTTTCTCATTCTCCTCTCACATGCATTTGATCCTAAGCAAATCTGGACATCTTATCAGTCTCTAAATGTTTTAAATCCTCTTTCTGCTCTTCTCCTTGTAGTCCTTATTCTCACCTTGAAATCCTAATCACGCTTTATAACTTCTCTGAAATCCACATTCCAATCATTTGTTATGAAGGCCCCACTTCAAGCCAGCATCATCTCCTTCTTCATTGGTTATGAACTCTTTTAATACAGAACAATACCTGATTCATCTTTGTATCCCATCACCCAGCACAGCATGATCTGCAGATGTACATTTGTGGAACTGAATCATCAGGTTAATGAAAAATCTTCCAGAGAGGAGCCATTTCCTTTGCTGGCATCTTTTCATTTGTGATAGTCGAATGTAGAAAGTACAGAGCACAATTGCTTACCATAAAGGTTATTGCAGAGCCTATAAAACTATATGGCTATGAAGATAAAAAAGAAGAACTCAAATGTGAAAAATCTGATGATAACTAGAATTTATAGAATGCTGTTGCTAATTAGAGAAGTAGAAGGCGGAGAACTATTGAGAACTATTCCAATCTTAATTTGGTTGGATTGATTGCTGGGAAGAAAGAGGCAGGCAAGGATATTTGTAGTTGTGTGTTGCCTGGAGAACAGACTTTGGAGTCAGATGTGAGATTTAAGATGTTTAATAAATCTTAAAATATTATTTTTAATATTTATTAGAAATAAATATTGTGTGAATTAACAGACTTATATATGCTTGTGAAGGAATCCCTTCACTTTTCCTTTGCAAAATAAGAATAACAATTCTTCCATATTGTAGAGGAGGACTGTAGATAGTACACAGTATTTACAGCCTGGAATACAATATTTCTAATTTTATTAAAATAGAGGCACTTCTATGCACATATTTAAAACTTAGGTAGTATATCAGTGCTTCTGAACAGAAAAATACTGTACTAGTAAACTTATGAAGAAAATGTGTACACTCATTCCTTTGAGATGTTGCCTAAACTGTCAAGTTTATAGAGGCAAAACAAACCAACAAGCCCCTTAAACCATTACCTAGTTCAATTCTATAGTGACCACGTTAATAGAGAAATCTCTATTAAATAATGTGGTTTCTGGTAACAACAGTTTAAATATTAGCTCTCACAAGGAAAATGGAATATGGCACCAGTCATTTTGTTCATCTGACCATGAGTCATCCTTAATATACATTTTTTAACTCTCTTCATACAGGATGTTTATCTGTGCCTTGGGCAGGGGCTTGGAGGTGGATGGGGAGAATAGGGAATCTATTGAAATAAACACAAGCATTAGGACTTTAAAATGCCACTTTTGGACATCCTGGAGGTTGGCCTGGTTAGAAGACAGTGAGTCCAGGCTCTGCTCCCCTCCATTACATCCCAGCTGGCGGAGCTGGCTGGAACACAGTGAGTTTGTGATCCCGGCCTCCTCCATTGCGTCCCCGAGGGCAGGATGGCTGAAAGAGTGTAAGACTGACAGGATCCCCAAGACCTAGGACAACAGCCCGGCACACACACCTCTGGAGGGTGAAGTAATCAGTGAGGCCAATAATGCGGAAGCATCTGAAGCAGCAGTGAGGAGACAGCCGTTGCACCCTGGAGAACTCCACGGACAGAAGACCAGTCTCAGTCCCTGCATCCAGGGGCCAAGACCAGCTCCATAGCCAGCACATCTCTGGGATGCAACACGGACACTATCACAGAACTCTAAGCACCAGAAGAAGGTAGGTTCTTGGGATCGCTATAAAGAACCAGCTACATCTGGAGGATATGCCCGAGGAAAGGACATCTCCTTTACTCCTTGAGAGAGGCCTCAATGCTAGTGATAGAGTTAAATATCATGGGAGGTCGGTGGGTATCAACATAGGAGACAAAAGAAAAGAAAAAAGAGAAGGCAGAGAATGGCAAGATGCAGAGGCGGGGTGCAGCTCCAGACCCCCAGCCCACCCAGAACAGGCCTTGAACTCAACAAGATGGATGAAGTTAGAAGTCAAACACTGGAACTTTCTGAAATGATAACAGCAAAAGTGGAAAAACAAGTGGAAAAGCTATAGATGGAAAATAATCTCTCAGGTACAAAAGAAATGCTTAAAATCAAAGATATTAGAGAAGACACTAAATAAAAGAATAGATGAGCTTAGGAAAAGATGAAGACAAAAAATAGCCAACATAGGGGAGAAATGGGATCCATGAAACAGATACAAAAAGAGATCCAGCATATTAAAACCTCCAATGAAAGTATATGCAACAGACTGAACAAAGGAAAGCATAGAATTTTAGATCTTGAAGACAGAATTGCAGCTAGTGATCATGAAAAGAAACATATCTTAAAAATATCAAGAGACAATGAGCTGCAACAGCTGCAAAATGAAGCAAAGAAGAATAATATGATCTTGATTGGGGTCAATGAGAAAGCTGGAGGCAGCATAAATGCCTTAACAGTCATAAATATATATGCACCTGATATGGGAGCACCCAACTATATAAGACAGTTATTGGTAGACTCGGAAAATCAAATGAGCAGTAACACAGTTGTAACAGGAGATCTCAATCTTCCATTGTCAGAGAAAGACAGATCATCTAGAGAGAAAATCCGCAAAGAGCTGAACCGAATCTGTGAACAAATGGACTCGGTAGGAAGAAACCACATCCTGAGGGGCTGCGCCAGCTGCCCGGAGAGATGTGGTGAGCCCAGTGTCACCCCAGAGAAGAAGCCGTGCTCCGAGGCCCTGCCGCCATTAGGGGAGCATCTGTGAACCACACCTCCAGGCCACTCCACCACACTGGGAACCCCAGATGGGAGGAACTCAGGGGCCTCGTCCAACCCCCTGCACCGAGGGACTGGCAGCAAATGCAGGAAGCACCCAGGATGCAGCAATGGGCTGATTTGGAGAAACACAGGAAAATGTCAAGACAGAGGAACAAAATACGATCTTAGACCTCCAGCCCACACAAGTTCAGGAGACACAGACATAGTAGAAATGAGAACTCACACACCTGAAATTTCTGAAAAGATAACAACTGAAGTAAAGAAGCTACTTAGGTCTTGTACTGATTGGCTAATTTTACATGCCTATGTCCAATGGTCTGGACAGCTATTTTGAAGATAAGAAGCATTATGGTAGCCATTGTTAATTTCCTATTATATTGTTTTGAGGTCCTGTATTGTTTTCATTGCTTTGTTTTGTTTGATTTTATTTCATTTTGTTTTGTTTGATAATGTTATGTCTGATGGTGTGGGCAGCTGTTTTGAGGATGACAAGATATATGATGGTACCCATTGTGGTTATCTTGTTTTGAAGTCCTGTATCACTTTCATTGTTTTGTTTTGATTGGCTTTTTCTGTTTTATTTTGTTTGATTTTATTCTCTTTAAAATAAAATTAAAAATAAAATTTTAAAAAATGCCACATTTGGTCATCCACATAAAAATCATCACCAATCAGTTGCCTCTTGCTGGCAGAGAAGACTCTGTGGGTTAAAAGACACTTGAAATCAGAGATGAGCAAGAAGATGGCCTTTCATTTCCAAACATGGTACCAGGATGTTAAACATCTCTTAAAAATCAGAATTTTTTCTAAAAGGGACAAAGGATCTAAAACAAAACCTGTTAACTGTGTGGTGATAATGTTCAGCATCTCCTCGCCTGTGCTCGCAAATGCTTGCTGCTGGCTGGTCTGCTCTGATGATCACATCTCATCCTGCCTTGCCATTTGGCTCCTTCCAGCTCCTGCCCGATCATATTTTGAAATGTCATTCACGTTATGCAGACCAGTGCACAAAACAAAATTAATTTAACTCACAATGGCACGTTAATATTATCACTTTTGGCACCATGGAAAACTTATTAACTGTAGCTTGTCACAGGCTTCCTAGAGTACACAGTCTGACTACAATGTTGAGAGGAAAAGAATGGGATCAGAAGGAGTTTTTATGAATCACCAGATATTGCAAAAAGTCGAAGTAGCTGGATTTTCCTATAATTATGCTAAAATTAGCTATCTTTCTATGAACAGCAGAAAATCTGGTCCATTTTGCAGAGTATCCTTTAAAAACTGTTTTATGGTACATGATTTTGGCCTTATGTATTTTTCTTTGTTGATGTGGCATTTGCATTTTTAAGAGGTAGTAGGAAATCTAAGCAGTATAAACTATTACTTGTTAATGGATTCTTCAAGGCCCAGGAGCTAGAAGAAGAAATGAGAGAAAAGGGAGCTAGTTCTGAACACTTTAGTTTTGGATGTCTTCATGTACTGAATCTCACTTAATTCTTACAATAACCAGGGAAGAAGTTTTCTGTTTGGTATCCTACACATACAGGAACTAATGCAAGGCTCTGAGATCTTCACATTTCCATAGCTCCTGAATGGCACAGGCAGTTTGAACCCAGGTCTATCCGATCCTTGACCTTTCCTGTTCCATGAAACCTTTTTACACTCACGCTAAATCCATATGTAGGAAAAGGAAAGAGGAAATCACAGGCCTTACATGAAATGGGCAACATTTTCTCTATTTTATATAAATTGTGGCTTTCTAGGAAATGATTTTATATAATTTTAATTACTCACACCTGGTATTCAATAAAGAAACCAGAATTTGACATCTAAAATGCATAGGAAGCTTAAAAATGAGTTGTATTTTTTGTGTGAAAATAAGTGCACAGTGGTATTTGTTTTCCTTGTTCAGTATCCAGTGGTACAGTTTTTCATGTCTACCAAGTATGAAATGATATATGCCTCTTTTGTTTTTAACCATAAAACAGCTTTTTCAAACTTAGGAAGGTATACTTGCCACACTGTGACACTGTGATTTAAAAAGTGATACAGTAAGTCCTGGAAAGCCTTATTCCTAAGTTTCTGGTAGACCAGGCAGGGAGTCAAATCTCTTTTGTTGTCAGAAGCAGGCCAAAGGTATTGCAGAAAAGAATGGATGCATTGGCCTCTCCCTAGCTCCCAGCATCTCCCTGGAAAAAACCCACCTACGAGGGATTTGGCTAATACAGCAGAACATCCAAAAGTTGCTATATTTTTATTGCTATAGAGCAAACTTGGCAGTCACCAAAGAGTTTCTTGTAGCAGTCAAGAAAAAAGAAGAAATATTGGATGACTACTTATACTAAAACTCAGCTAGTATTAAAAATGCAAGCTTTAAAAATCTAGGCTTCAAGAAAGTATTAGGATCAATGTGATTATGTGATACATCTCAAAGTCATTGAAAGCCTTTTAACAATGTATTTTCTGCCACATTAACACAGGCTATGAATCTGTATTTTGACCCATTCCTTTGTAGGGCATGGAAAATTCATCACGAAATCTTTTGTCAGTCATGATTTTATTCCACTTGCATAGATTTCTTAGCTCTTTCCAAATTTCTCAGTTTCCCAGTGATAAGAGTTGTATGGTGCTATATAAATTAAACTCTGTAGAAGAGACACAGGAATGTGCTAGGTCTTATTTAAACAGTGCTAATTCATTTTGACTTTCTTACTTTCTAATTTCTTATGGGTGGATACTAAATGCTTTTCTGGAATAATATACTGGATAATTTCTGGTGCAAACCTAGATAGATCTAACTTGCAATGGAGACCTACCATGTGTGTGTTGTTGCAGGGAGAGGTTTGGAAGGAGAGAATGAAAAGAAATGCGGGTTTCCTCCCTTTTTCTTACAAAGTCATGATATAGCACTTAGATTCTTTCTGAAAACATACTGAAATGAATTTTGAGAGAATGGTCATTTGTTTTATCAAATGCCTATTTTTGTGTGTGTGCATGCATTTATGTTTATATGTGTGTTACAATGGTCCAGTGGTCCAAAATATCATCTTAGCATTCTAAAATAGTTATTCCTGCTTCATAGATTCCCAAATTATCTTTACAGATATGCAAATACTTTTAAAACCGTACTACAAAAGCATAAATATTCAAATACTTTTCAAAAACCTATTACAAAAGCATATGTATAGAAATAATGTATATTATAATAATCTGCTCTTTCTATGTAACATATGAAAACATTTTTCTGTATGTCTAATGGCTAGCTAATATTCTACCATGTCATTGGAGAATCAACCATATTCTTATGAAGTACCAAGTCCATTTTAGTTTGTAAAATTATAAGTTAGAGTAAGTTGATGCCCATGAATATGAGTGTCTAGTTTTGATATGACAGCCAGAGGTTCAGCTTGTTAGTACTTGTATTTACCAGAACACGAAAATGTGAAATTTCACATCTCTGGATCAAATGTTTTGAGGTTAAGTAACCCTCATTAAAATAAAAAAGTATTTTTTAACTTGTTACATTTTTTTTTTACCAAGGTACCAAGGTAGAAAAGTCAACATAAAATTTGACTTTTTATTGTGCCTATCTAACTTTGAACTGAAAGCTTGCTACCTATGGGCACTTGCTTGAAAAACTTAGCCAGAGGCTGATATATGAAAACCTACCCTGCTAAATTAGCTCCCCAAATCTATCATTGTAGCCCATAGCTTCAGGAATCTGTTTCCTCTATTTTTCACTGTCAAAAATGGATTACTTTGGAAGAGAAGAAAACCCCAAGTACTGTTATCTTTGTTTGTCAAAGTAATTGGAAAGGGTATGTCCTACTGTGATAGGTCTTATGAAAATGTAGAGAGAGATTAGAAGTGAAGAAAAAGAGAAAGCACACATAAGCCTTCATTTAGATTGATGCTACAGCTCTTTTTCTCCTATGGCTTTGCTGTTTAAACACCTTTGATGAATCACAAGGCTGTTAGATCCCATGAGAGATCACCTTGTCTATTCCCTTACCGTAAAGAAAGACTACAAATCCATGCTCCAATTCTTATTTTAAAAAAATCCTCCAGGGAGGTAGGCTCTTTTAGATAGCTGCTTCAACATTTAACACATCGAGGAAGGTGGTCTTGGATTTTATTTTTCCCTCCTACATCTGAATATCTTTCATTTTGGGCTAAAATAGACTGGACTAGAGACTACTATCCCATAAATGCCACAGCCTTAAGGATGGAGGAAAGAGATAATTTGGTTCAGAAACACAGAGCTGGGTCCCAGAGGCTTCTAGAACACATAAAAATGTCATGCAAATGTGAGGCAATATTACTAATATTCAGTGTTAGATGCACAAAGATAATGTAAATCTTACTTAAATTTATCATGTTTTAAGTGATCCACCATTTGGGGGATAAATATAAATTAAAAATTTGGAATATATGGGACATGAGACATAATCCAAACAAATGCAGGCATTTAAGAAATCTGGGTTTTATAATAGGAAGGTTGACGCACACAAGATGATGTCAGTAGCAGTTTCCTTTTGGGTACAGATGAATCCTCACGATCTCAGAATATGTTTGAATAACTTATGTCAAATTGAAATCTTTGAGAGCATTTAGCTTGCCATTTACAAAGTCTTTGTTTAGTGATGCCAGAATTTGCATTTAGGAAGAACCTTTTCCTTCTGAATCCTGAAGTCAAGAGCACATGATTTCTTGCGGAAGGGAGGGAGGCCCACTGGAGCGTTTCCTAGGGAACGCTACCGGGTAGGGGCAGGATGGTGTACCGAGACAGGGATGGGTGGAGGGGAGTGGCAGGTCAGCCCCAGGGCTCAGAGAGGAGCGGCTGACCGCACTCTCTGCCTGCGAAGCTCCAGGCCTCTGCTTCCCTCCCCTCGCCCAGCACTCTAACTAATGGTGGGACAAGCGCTCTGTGCTCCACTTAGAGGAGATCACAGAATCTCAGGCATTATCTTCCTGCAGAAATTACACATGATGAAGCAGTTTCTGCTCCCACTTACTTAGATTCTTGCCGAGGGCAGTGAATTTGTTATGTGCTGAGCATGAGGATCTGCAAAAAGATTTGATCCTTGTGATTGTGTACTAGGTCTTTCCATGAATTTATCCCCTGGTGACTGGTAAACACATCCTGGTGAATCCTTACTTCACACCAAAACCAAATGCCCTAAGGAGCAGCCTTGTTCAAGTTCAGCTGTACCCCAACTCTGTGTGGTCCTCGGGTTCGGTTCTCCTGTATGTGGAGCAGCAGGCACTGCGTTAATCTC
Organism: Cuniculus paca; assembly: GCA_004365215.1. Taxonomy (NCBI): domain Eukaryota; kingdom Metazoa; phylum Chordata; class Mammalia; order Rodentia; family Cuniculidae; genus Cuniculus; species Cuniculus paca. The sequence goes on along the minus strand of RJWT010017256.1, from coordinate 4,400 downwards.
CTTTCCTCCACCATGCCTAGAGGAAGACCTACAATTCAAACTGCAAATATGCTTATGTAAGCATTTTTGTGATCCTGATTAATTCTTCAGGAATTCCCCCCCCATATATTTATTAAAAGAGAAAGGCCACTGTGGTTACATGGTGAATTTCTTTCATAGGTTAATTACCAGATTCTTTATACTTTCCATGATTATTTCTTGAACACCCAAAACTAGGAGGTTGATCAATTCCCTGCTCTAAAGGAATTCAGAAGTTGAATAAACAATAATTAGTGGGAACTCTGGAATAAGACAAACTTTTGATTTAAATTTCTGGCCATTATTTGCTAATTGTGTGATTTTAGATAAGTTTAGCTTTTGTAGTCTTAGTTATAACATTTAAAAAATTGGGTTAATAATATCTATAATATTGAGACTGCATAGAGCCAATGTATTTAATTATTTCATATTTAAATTAAATTGCCTTTTTATCTCAAAGGAATTGATCAGCAACTAGAATCACAAAATTAGGACAGTTTTGAAGAGGGAGCATAGCCAGCAGGTAGAGGAGGCGGGGTTTGGGGGCATGTGAAGGTGAGAATCAAGGTCTTTAGAAATCTCCAGATAGAGATGCTGTCGATACAGGAAACCAAGTCTAGTACCCGCTGATTGACACAAGGCTTTGAAAATCAGAATGAAAAATGTTAACTTATGCTGCTAAAATTCAGATCTAACCTAAGAAGTATTTAAAAATTTAGCTAACTTATATATGAAATTGATCAAAATAATTCCTGTAAAGATCACATGAAAACTTCCAGGCAGGAATGCCACAAATTATTCTTCAAAATACTAAATATTTGGATTTGATGGAGGGGTATATGGGCGACCAAATGACATGCATTTAATAATTATCTGATTTTGTAAAATGTTCATGCTTCTTTTATAAGAGGTGGGAGTTTGAAATAGAAGTCTAAGCAAATAGTTCTGTTCAAATTGTAGTACCTTATAGGGAACCACTCATTGTTGGCAACTTTATTATTCTTTAAAATTATTTTCATAATGATGAAAATAGGCAACTCTGCAGAGCTCAATATCTTATCCTTGCTAGATGATGCTAATAATCTACTGCATTATACGACATGAGCTCAGAAAACTTTAAGCATGCAAAAATATTATGCTTTCCAAAGACTTTTTCCCTACCTTCAAGGAAACCTAACAATTCTCTTTGGAGAACATTAGAATGGTTCATTAGTCTCTGATGTTTTAGGGCTAAGACAAGAGGCTCTACACTATGTTCATCATCCGACCTGGTAGAAGCGAATGTGATGAAAGAGGTGGAAGCAGTTACTTCTCTTTCTAGAAACTTGCAGTATAGAGAAATGGAACAAAGTGGACAGACTTGAAAGCAGAAACAACTGAACCCTATGTGGGATCTTTCATATATATCTGTGTCATGGAAAGAAACATCCAGAGAATTCAGGAGCGAGCAGCTAAGAGACTTGGGATTAGGGAGTGGTGCAGAGGTAGGCTGCTGCAGCATTTCTTTTGCACAGCATGGTGGCCTTGGCTGAATGGGAATCAAGAAAATGAACAATGCATGTGCAACTACGTGTTCACAGACTAAGACATCATCCCCAGTGCAGATCCTGTAACCTTATTTAAAGGCAGGTTAACAGGATGGATAAGTACCTGTAGAGTCAGATCAAAATCTGAATCTCATACCTCCTGCTATTAGCTACATGGCCCCAAGCAACTCTGCCTTCTCTGAGTTTCAGATTTTTTGTCAAAAGTTGAGTATGATGATGGTGCCCACCCCACAGAGGTTTTCTGAGGAGTAAATGAGCTCACACACTCAGCACAGTGACAGTCTCATACAGACATTCAGGAGGAAGAGTTTAAGACATCGTTAAAGGAAAATCTGTAGCATGCTGATTTTCCAGGTTTGAAAGTATTATGTACCAAAAAGAAACAAAACAACACTTTTTAAACTCATATTAGGCAATCCTCCTTGACACTCAGGTTCCACAGCCTTTGTTATTTTCAAACATGAGCGTGACATAAACAAAGCATCAGTATGATACATCTCAAAACAATGACCTTAAAGAGAAGCATTATTTTATACCAAGAAAGCAATCCACAGGCTGCTTTTTGCATCCCTTGTTTGTGATTTGGGTTGTCTAAAAATATGTTCTTAAATCAAAACATAAACTCCAGACTTATTTTAATATTCTAATTTCTATTTTTTGACACTGGGATACAATTAAGAAAGACTACTCTTGACACTATGCTAATTCCTGAAAGACATTTTTTCTCTGTTTTTAAATATTAGCAGAAAGTGAAAATTCTAGGAAACACCTTGTCATCATATTGATTTATTCATGTAGAAATAATAGCTTAAACTGAAGAGCAGTTGGTTTACTTCTGGTAAACAACAGCCACTGTCCACATACCAGAGTATTTGCAGTGTAGTGGATGATGAGACCTTGACCAGAGGTATTTTTGAGCATTCTTTTCTATTTTCTGCTATGTACAAATGCTCATCTCTGCACACTATTATTATTGGGAGTGGAGAAATCTGTTCTTCCATATTAACTATGAGAAGACAAATGTCAACATAGTAGTGCTTTTAGAAAGGATGTTGGAAATATGGTTCTGTTCTAGAGTGAAAAGTGTCACTACACCCAATGTTGCCTTGTATGTGTTGTAAGCCAAACTAGGTGTTTTGACCCTGGCTGAATTCACTGATTCTGGATTCTATTGCCCAGTTCTCCAGTGCAGAGCCTGCCAACTCCTGAAACCAGGAACAAGACCTCCTGGTGAGTCCCTTGCTGCATATCCCTGGTTCACAGTTTTTCTGCAGCTTCCCACAGGAGGAAAATAGCTGCATATTAGTGATTTGGGGGACATTTAAAGTGAAGCACCAGATAAGAACAGAGGAGAGAGGAGATAAGGCCAGTAGGGAGATAAGAAATACCAGGGGATGTTTTGTATGCAGTACACTGGTAAAGAATTCCTCTAGCCAAAAAAAAAAAAAAAGCTTTACCTTCAGGAATTTGAAATCTGGGAAGGGTGGAAAAAAGTGATAAAGATATTGAGAATGACACCGGCCCTACAGCAAGAGCAAAAATACACTTTTAAATGATCCTGAAAACAATGGGTTGTTTCCCCCTATACAATCCAGAAAGTGAATCTCTATTTTATATATCTAATTGTTTATATTGGAAATGAATTTGATATCAGAGCTGTGTTTGAAAAATAACTTAAATTTCAAGCACATTCGTATGTAATCTATTTTACATTTCCTAGCAACATTTTACATATGAAGAAATAAAGCTCAGAAAGTTCACATGATTTGGAATCAGAGTTCTGTACTTATTTGATTCACATCATACTTCTTCTAAGTGATAACTACTGTAATATGCAAACCTGTCTTTACCTGTAGAGAAAATCAGACAGGTAAACAAGGTGTCTATGTTATAGCAGCATGTGACTATGTTCCTTGCACAAGGAATATACATAAATGAGGTACCAAGTATATGGTACAGGAAAGACAATGTATAGCCAGAGTGAAGATCAAAGTGATACCAGGCGTTATCAAGAATACTAATGAATATGAAAGAAAAGAAGGTTAACCCCACACAGTAACTATCACAATGCATTCCTAAGTAGAATATTATCTGGTGTCTTAGTAAGTTTATCTTTAAGACAAACAAACAAACCACAATTCATGTATCTACATGTGACCCAGAAATTCCAGTAGAAATGATAAGATGTTTCTATAGAGAGCTTTCCAAGTATACATATTTAAAAGAGCTTTTCCCACAATAATCCCAAACTCAAAAGTCTTAAATTTGGAACAGAATACTACTCAGCAATAAAAAGGAGTGAAATACTATTGTATGAAACTGAGGGTAGAATATAAAAAAATCTTACTGAATAAAAGGAGCTTGACACAAAACAGTATGATTCTTTTCATATGTAGCTCTACAACAGGTAAGCTATGTACAGTGATAAAAATCAAAACAGGAGCTAGGCATGATGGTACACACACCTACAATCCCAGCACGTGAGAGGTTGGGGCAGGAGGATCACTGAGTTCAAGGCCAGTTCGGGTGGCATAGTACGTTCAAGGCCAGTCTGGACTACATGAGGACCGCAAAAAAAAAAAAAACCAATCTAAACCAAAACAAAAAAACTCCAGAAGTTTCCTTTAGGGGCTTGGGCCAGGGATTGACTGGAAAGAGAACTCTGAAATTTTTTTTCAGGTAAGAAATGTTCTTTAACTTAATTGGAATGGTGGCTATACTGGTGTCGATAATTATCAAGACCCAACGATCTTATATCCGTGCATTTTGTTGCATGTCATATGTGTCAATTAGCAATGTCTTGATATAAATGTCCAGAAAAAAGCAATTATTCAA
>RJWT010017255.1:0-19398 GCA_004365215.1 Cuniculus paca | reverse complement strand
TCCTTACCAGCACCACACCTGGATGTGGCCTGTCCAGAACTGCCTGATGCCCAGCCAAGTGGCCACCACTCTACCACTTGCTTTAGCTGCTAGTTAAAAGCAGAGGTCAGCCAGGTATGGTAATCCCAGCACTCTGGGAGGCTGATGGAGAGGGGTTACAAATTTAGCCCAGCCTGGGCAACTGAGTGATTTAGTGAGACATTGTCTCAAGCTAAAAAATAAAATGCCCTGGGTTCAATTCCCAGTACCAAAAAAAAAAACAAAAAAAACAAAAAAACCAACCAAACAACAACAACAATAAAAAAAAAAAAAAACAAAGAGCAGGACTCAGTGCCTCTAAACACTAAGCTCCCTTTCTCCTTAGCCAGAACCATCCCTGGTATTTGCACTCTCGGTCATTGTCCTGGCTGGGAGGGCTGAAGAAGTCTTTCTAGCCCTCTCCAGGCTTCACCTGTTTTCCTGCTCTCTGACAAGCTGCTTCCCGGAAAACCGACAGAACACCTCAGGGGAGGGGGTGACCCTCAGTGTCTCGGCTGTGCTCTTGCCACATGGTTTGACCAAGAGTGACAACAAAATAGTTCACCATGGGATGCTTTTTCAGGAACTGAATTGTCTAATCTAACTGGTGGCAGTTTTCATTTGTTGGAATTAGCATCATTAGGATTCTAGGCTTTCAGCAGCACTGTGCTCACTGCTCATCTTGAATCCACACTGAAATTTGCACTCATATCTATGAGATCTCCACAGAGATCATAGCTTACCAGGCCACATGTCCACCAGGACCCAGTGAAACCAAACAAAAGGACAGTGCTACCTGGTGTGCGGTTAATAAGGCAGGACACAGCCCTCTGAAGGAGACCTTATCAAACCACAGCTTCCTTCCCCTCACGCATCAGCTGTGTGAAAAGTGATCTTTAAAAGGCTTCAGGAAGGGCACCCAGCGCTAAGCCATATTAAAACCTTTCCCAAATGTGATTTATTCTTTCAAATGTGTCAGGCTTTTTAAAGACATTAAATTCTAGTTGAAATGCTGCATTTCTAAGGATGATATGCAAGGTTCATTGATAAACAAAAAAGGCACAGAACAGTCTACAGCGGAACTCTGTACTTTTTCTCCTGCACCTGTCAGAACAGCAACAATATCCAGAGGTCTGTCCTTTTCTTCAAAATAAATTCCTCATGTAAGGATTGCTGGTTTTGTAGGAGTCTCCCACAAATTCCATGTCCCCTGATGAAGACACCTAGGGCAGAAAAAGTAACTAAGTAACATTTTGATTATACTTTTTACAATTAAAACATAACAAAATCAAAAAGTTGCAAGCCAAGGTGAAATTATTTTCAATTTTGTTTGATCTCTATTTGAAGATACATAAATGAACTAAGAGTAAAGTGATGTGTTATAAGAACAAAACTGATAGTGCACACATATTGGAGGTCACTTGCTGATGAATGAAACATTATTAACAACTCAGTAAACATAATTTGCCAGGGAAAATTAACTTAGGTATAAATTTGATAATTTGAGTTTCAAGTAGCCATGATAGCATATCACTATTGTATACCAACCCTAAGTGTAACTCTGTTTCTCTTTTCTAAATCTATGTCACTAAAATTCAAACTTTTCTCAGGAAGAAATGCTGGTTAACTATGCAAGATCATGCATAGTTCCAGCACAATGTGAAAAACATTAAGTGCATAAACTAAATCTTTCAGTTGGAATTCTGGAATGAGGTTAATTGATCTAGAAGTGGCTGATATACATAATTGGCATAACATGGAAAACCTGCTAGTGTCTTTTTTCAAACCATACTATTACTGTAATTTATATTTTATCCAGGAGCAAAAATTAACCTCACCATCACCAGATAGCAGTTCTAATTAATATCTACAAAGGCAAAGCAAAATATATAAATCCACTATAAGGCCAAGAGTTGGAACTAGCTGCCCATCTACTCTCAGAATCAAGGGATTGATTTCAACAAATTTTAAAGTTGTATCCTGGAATGAGAAAAGGATGCATTCGGTGATTAGAGGATTTCAACAAAAGAAGAGGGATAAGAATATAATTTTCTTCCTCCTACTACTCATGCATGACTCCAAGTTTTCCAGGCATGGTGGTACACACTTGTAGTCTCAACTACTCAGAAGACTGATGCTGAGTATCACATGAGTCTATCAGTTCAAGACCAGCCTGGGCAACATAACAAGACCTTCTCTCAAGACAAAACCAAAAAAAGCTGATACTAACCAAAATAGTGATTATCTGATACCTAAACTCCATTTGTGTTGCTTTATTGCACAACTACCATTACTCCCTTTCCCCAATTTCCATGTTCTTAATTATTCTGGATCTGAAACTCCAGAATATACTGGCGTAACGTGCTACAAAGTTGGTATGGAGCACTGAGCACTGAAAGCCAACAGCAGAACATTGCAGGGAATGATGAAAAAAGCAGAGCCTCTATCAGACCAGGGATTATGGATTTATACTTGATTATCCCACTAGGAAAAGACAAATGCATCTCTACCCACCCTCGCCACACCAGGAAGAAGTGTCTAGACTCTAAATATTAAATTCAGAACAGGATTCAAGTAGTGACCAAGAGAATACAGACGAGAAGCCCAACCTGCAAACTGTATCTGGCAAACTCTTTCCTCTTACAGAAGCAAGGATAACAGTACACGCTTGGGGTGCTGTAGAAAAACATTACTACGCGTAGGGAAAGAAGTATTTCTCACAGTCAGAGGAAAAGAGTACCTTAGTGACATTTAGTGCAGGAACCAGAAGAAACTTGTAGAATCTTGTTTGCTAACCTCAGGATTCCAGAAGAGGTAGCTGCCATGAAAAGGAAGTCAAAAGCCTTAAGAGAAGACTGGACTCAAATGCAAAATAGTCCAATTTCAAATAGGATAAGGAAAACTAAAAAGGCCCGAAAGAACTGAAGTCTCCACAAAAATGTGGAGATGAATCATCTTCACAGTATCAACTTGTAAATGTAGCCCTGATGTTACGACTCTCTTGGAAAAGAAAAGAATATTTAAGAAAGAAGACAAGCTGGGGCATGGTGGTATAATCCTAACACTTAGGAGGCTAAGGCAGGAGGATTATTGCTAGTTCAGGGCCAACATGGGCTACCTAATGAGTTCAAGGCCAACAGGACTCTGTCTCAAAAAAAAAAAAAACTTTAAATAAAAAATAGGTGAAAAGAATAGACTAAAATAGTCTAGGACACAAACAGAAGCTAAAGATATATGTTCCCAAGGGACAGCGTCACACAAAAAGGGGACCAAAAGCAGAGGTGAGGGAAAGATATTTCCTAGGAGAAAAGGGAACCCTTATGCAGGTAGAAGAGACTCACAATAGTCTAAAGAAATGACCCACAGAGAGGCACATTTTGGCTCTGAACATAATGAAAAATCCTTCAAAGATTTGGACAGGAGAAAAACCACTACTGAGAAATAAAAAGAATTAAGACTAAGACCTTTTTGCCTCCAAAAATTCCAGACAGTGGAGCACTTTGGGCACTATTTCATCTCAGTCACATGAGTAAAAGACCTATGGCCTGAGAACCGTAGCATCCATTTTCCCTTCATGCCAAAGGCTACTGAGGATGCTTTCCCACACTGAGAAAGTGAAGCAAAGTTTGGAACCCTAAAGTAAAGGAAGCCTAGTTTGAAAAGCTGTAAGTATTAGGAATAAGTTAACCGTAGGTTAATTTTAAGTCTAAACTGTTAATGCAGAAGAATTTCAAGACTCCATGAAATGTCACATGATAATTTTGCAATAATGACTTCAAAAAAACCAGCAAAAGTGTAGTCTAAGGCTCAAAACTCAATGGAGAAGATGAAAGTAGTTAAAGAGAGTCTGCAAATTAAAGGGAAAAAATTAAGTAGATATCAAGGAAGTGCTAAATACTAAAAGCACAAAAGATGAAGAATGTGAAATCGACAATATCAACTGCAACAATTGGCTTTCCAATTGGTTCATAAAAAAAAACACAGTATAGCTGGGTATGGCAACACATGCCTGTAATCCCAGCATTTGGGAGGCTGAGGTAGAAGAACTGCAAGTTCAAGGCCAGCATAGGGTACATAATGAGTTCCAGGTTAGTCTGAACCACATGGTGAAACCTGTTTCAAAAAACAAACCAAACAAAACACAGTGTAAACTGAATATAAGCAAAACATCACTTAAAAATTTACAAAATAAAAGATATGTTGGAAACAAATTTTCAAAAGATAGGAGTAGTTATTTTAATTTCAGAAAAGTAGAACTGAATGTAAAAAAAATTTCAAATATATAAAGAGGATCATATTATATTGATAAAAATATTCACAATAAAGCCATACTTGCCGTGACCCTCTGTGTACTACAAATTAGGCCACTATATTTGAGAAATAATCACCTTCTTATAAAGATATATTTTTGTTTTGAAGGAAGAGCAGACTTCTTGACTTAAAAGTAATGAGATGTTCTTCTGATCTCTAGCACCTGACCTTTGGCTCTAAGATCTAGGATCTTTACCAACTGAAAGTAGACAGCTGCCCCTAGAAAGCCTCATGCTCCAGACTTCAGTGCACATGGAGCGTCTGAGGAGCTGGAGGAGATCCAGGTTCCACTCAGTAGATGTGAATGGGCCTGAGATGCCACATTCTTACCAGCCCCCACTTGGTGCGATGCTGTTAAGCTAAGGCAGGTCCACCCTCGGCAAAGCTAAGGCTTGGACGCCCCAGACTCTACCACAAGAGCCTGGACAAGTCAGAAAAGGACAGGGCTAATTGAAGGGAAAAACAACTAATAATTTTCTATTTTAAGTTTAGGAAAAGGAGAGGTGCTGCTTATTTTATGAGGTGAATGATTAGAGAAATAGAACATAGGCCCTAAGAGCAACAGTGATTAAATGGATGATGTATCATAAGATGTATTACACAAGGGAAAGAGAAATAAACTCTGTCAATGAATTAGTAGCTAAGAGGAAAGGCCAGAGTAAGATGTAAAAAGTAAAAGTACAAGAAGAGAACAAAAGGAAAACCAAATAATCTGTTGTGTCTATAAAGAAATAGGAGAATAACTCACTAATCACAAGAAAAAAGTCTTGCTTTAGGATCCTCTCCCAGAGACTGGGCTTAGTAGTCACCTTTTACTTACAAAAATTTAACTCTTCTCTACAGACTTTCTTCCCCCGCTCCTTTCAATATGGTTATTTCATAATTTTGGCTAAATCAATGATCTATTTTAACATCCTGTCACACCATAAAAACCACTCACAGAGAGTTGTTCTTCTACAATGCCTGCATTCCTTGTACCACTTGTTCTCCTTAGCATTGATTGTTGACTATCATTTTGCTTGCTTGATTTTTATGTATTTAATACTTTTTGCAAGTACCTTAATCTATTAAAAGAACATTGTTTTTGAAATGGCCAGAACATCAACACCCACCAGTTTTACTCTTTTGGAGATAGTGTTCTTCCCCATCCATCTTTCTGCCCCTGACTGGACCACACGGTATACTGGTTCTACACTCCTCTTTGATGTTGAACTTTTTCTTAACCATATGTCTTGTTTTCCTCATCATTTTCACAGTAAACATCTCCAAATAATTTCTTGAACAAACCTGAAAGGTATGTCCCTTAGCCTTTGTATATCTGAAAAATTGTCCATCTAACTTGTTTATTTGTTTGGCTGTGTTGAAAATCATCTTTATTTGGAATCTTGAGATCACAAGCTCTTGTTGCCTCCCAAGTTCTCCCAAGTGCCTTGAGAATGTTGATACTATTCAAATTTCCAGTTATTTTTCTGAGAACCTGATTTTCCAAATCTCTGAATGTTTTTTGAAAGTTTTTTGGATCCTCTTTTTACCTCTGGTAATGCGAAATTTCATGTTGATATTTTTTTGACATGCTTGATGATGTATCATAAGATACATTATTTTTTCATTAATTTTCCAGAGAATTTCCAATTTAGACACATTCATATTTCAGCACTAGACACTTCTGCAATATTTCTGTAATGATTTCCCTTTACTTTCTTTTGCTTGTCTGCATGCAGTTCCTGTTAATAATATATTATACCTTATGGGTTGATTCTCTCATTTCTTTATCTTTTGGTTCATATTTTCCATTTCTGTCTCTTACTTCTATTTTCTTGGAAATTTCCTGGACTTTATCTTCCTAAATTGATTTAATATTTTATTTTTATTAACTTTCCTTTTCTCTGACCGTTCCTTTTAAATAGTATTTTCTTCTTTTATGGCTCTGTTTATTCTCATGTCTGTGAATATTATAGACTTCTAGGGCTTTTGTTTGGTTTTAAAATGTATTTGTCAGTTTCCTTGGCTTTGTGCTTTTCACTCATTCAGTGAAAATAAATTTTTCTTTGGCTAGCACTTAAGAACTGCTTTATCCTTTATATAGTTCAGCAGGATAATGTGCTGGTTAAGAGCACACACTGGAATCAGATGCCCTCCTTAGACATCTGGCAGCAACATTTCGTTGCCATATATAAAGTCCTGAGATGAGTTACTTTGCTTTTTGTCTATTATCGTTTATATCTAGATGTCTCCCAAAGCCTCGTGTACTCATACGTAGAGCTTTTGGGAGATGACTGGATTATGAGTGTATGTTACTCAGAAGTGGATTACTTCACTGAAGAGCTTATAGCTAACTGCGCTGCTGGGAGGGGAAGCCTGGCCAGGAGGAGGGGGGTCAGTGGGTGGGGAGCCTAGAAGGGTGTATCTCCCTTCCTTCTCCCTTGATCAATCTCTCCTTCCTACTTGCCATTCCATGAACTGTTTCTCCTCTGCTGTGCCCTTCTGCCGCACCTTGGGGCCAGCCAGCTATGGAACTTCTACAAACTGTGAGGCAGAGTAAGCCTCTCCTTCCTTAAGTTGTGGGTGCTAAGTATTTTGTCCCAGCAATGAAGAAAGTAACTAAGTCAATGTGACATCATTGTCTCATCTGTAAAATGGAAATAATAAATACGTTATACTTTCTTTTTGTCAACCAATGCTTTCTATATTTTATATTGTATATTTTTTGAAGTCTCACCTTATTTCTCTACTTTAATGCTAAGACTTAAAAATTTTATTTTGATGCAGTAGATTTATCTGTTTTTCCTTGTTTTGTTTTGTTTTTGTAACTTCTTGAGTTAAATGTGTATTAACTTTATTTTTGTTCTTCCTTAATTGGTAATTGTAACATTTAAGGCTATAATTTTGATTCTTTATATAACTTTGGCTTTATTACATTCATTTTGATATGTATGCTTTTAACTATCACTATATTATAAATATTTTATGTTTCTAGTTTTGATTTATTCCTTGATCCAAGTACCACATTAACATTTTTAATATTAGGATTTGTATTGTTAAATTGCATTTATTGCTGCATGAGGACATAATATAGTCTTTCCTCTAATTACAATTATTTTTGGAATATACTGAGGTTTTCACTGGGCTTTAAGTGATGCTCATTATCATCATTATTCCATGGACAATGAAAAGAAATATATGAACTATCTCTGTATGAGATTTATTTTGATTCATTTAAATATTTATCAAATTTATTGATATTATTAAAATACTTTACACATTAATTTTTTCATGATCAGTTAGGTTATGGACTGAAATTATGTAAAAGTTTCCCACTATAATAGCAACCATACCACCCCAACTGATATCAGTCCTAAGGAGTTCCAGTGGGCTTATAGTTTTCCAGAACCATATCAGTAACTCCTGTCAAGAATCCTCAAAAACAGATACTATCATCTGCCTCCCTTGGGTGACAAAAGTAAGGTATATAAAATTTGAGATTTTCCCATGTCACAAAGTTTGCAAATAGTGCAGTCATAATTTCAACCACACCTGGGCTTCCTGACCTGCTTCTGCTCTTTATGAAAGTTCAGTGTTGCACCTGCTGCTGCAAATTCCATTTTTCAACCAATTGTATCATAGAACATAAAACAAGACTCAACTATATTAAAGGGTGGAAGTCAGGCAAAACATTAAATAATTGAAATGCAATTTATACTGGAAATTAATTTCAAAGGAATAACTGAAATATTCTTATTTGCTTTGAAAGTAAATAGCCAATTTGTCAAGTAAAAAATTCATAATTAAAGTAGAATGTATGTTAACAGTACAATAACAAAAATATTACATAGACATTACACATGAAAAATTTCAATTTTTATGAGAATGTTACAAAAATTACATTAAAATATTTCCTACATATACCATGGTAAAAACATTATTTAGAGAGAATAGAGATTTTAAATGTGACTTTAAAAAAGAAAGAAAGAACTAACTAAATATCCATTTTAATTAGTTATAGAAAGAACACCAAAAACAGCCAAATGAAGACTAAATATTACCTTTAAATCAAAATGTAAAAAATAGAGACTCCAAAACCAAATGTTGCTTACTTCCTTGCAATTATTAATAAAATTGATAAATACTTGACAAATTTAAAAAGTGAGACATCAGAAATGAAAAAGTAAATTCACATAAATCTAGCAGACATGGAAAACATCATGGTAGGATATCATGATTAATTTTATCCCTAAAACTTTTAAATTTTGATGAAATGATCACATTTTTAAAAACTACAGCATTAAAACTGACACCAGAAAAATAGAAAGTAAGTTAAAAACAATCATATAGAAAATGAGAAAATTAAATTAGTAAATGTAATCCTCCCCAAAAATATACCTCATGACTCATATAGCTTCTCTGGTTAGTTGTGCCAAACACTTTAAAAAATGTACAAATTTTCCTCAGAGAAAAACCAGAGAGCACATACTCCAATTCATTTAGAAGGTTAACTTAACCTTGATACCAAAATACATACCAAATTACATTAAGGAAATGTAACCTTGATACCAAATTACATTAAGGAAACTAGTCAGGCCAGCTCTCTTGTGAAAATCTTTGGAAAATCTCTAGACAATATTACTTACAAATTGAATCCATCAATACGTAAAAATTTTGATGCCTCATGATGTAACCTGTTTTATTTCAGGAGTATAAGATTAGGTTAATATTTTAAAATCAATCAAGGCAATTTACAACATGAAAGGGTAAAAGTCATATGATACTCTTAAATGATTAAGAGCTTTTAATAAAATTCAAGGTCCATTTGCACTTTCATGTATGTATTTACTTTTACTTGCATTTATTTTATGTTGCTTTTATTCCCAAACCATAGTTTTTGTTTCTTTAATGTCTGTGGGGATAGCTTTCTCTTCTGTGCAACCTTCTCTTCCGGGTTAGCACAATCCGAGTTGTTCCTTTTCACTGTGGATATTCTCAGCATTGCACAGGCAGCTCGTGTGGGTTAACACAGCCACCAGATCCATAGGCACAGTGCCTCATGTCAAGTGCTTTGTTCAGTGACTGGACAGTCTACATCAAAGTTTAGCATTGCTCTGCATTTTGTAAGCATCCCTGGCAAGATTTCAGTCCTCTTTTGGGGCCGCTAACTCTACCCAGTTCCACTGTTAGACCTTAAACTACTTAAAGGAAAAGTCACTCCCATTTTTAAAACAAATAAGAACAAAATTGTCTTGTTCTGATAAAGGAAATTACAGCAACCAGAATAAGCTACACTACCTTGTAATAGTAACCAATTTCCCAAATCTTAGGAGCTTAGAGCACTAAGTGACTTAAAATAATACAGGTGTATTTCTCCCACATGCAGTTATCTATTGCTGGTGAGCAGGGAGCCCTGTTCACTTAGGGACCCATCCTGATAGATGCTACTGGTCACAGGTCCAAAGGGAACAGGAGCTTGGAAGTCCTTCCCAGGCAGTGAAAAGCTCTTTCATAGAAGTGACACCTTTCATTTCTATTTGCTACTTAGTGGCCAGGCCTTGTCCAACCTCAACAGGGCCCTAAAGTGAAATTCCACTGTGGACATTACAAATAACAAGCTTTAGATCCAAAAGACATAGATTCCAAGCTGTGTCTCCCTGTGGCAGACAGTAGCAAATCTCGTTTCAAGTTCTCTCATCTTCCAGCTGTTGCCCATCATCTGGACTCTCTGGGGATTTCTCCACATGTAATTCTTAGCAGTCAGCTAAAGGGCAGTTTATTGAAGATTTTTAGTTTACGCCATCCTCCCAGAAATCTTCTTCCAATTTCTTACTTGCTCTGTCAGTCCAGAGCTCACCTCTTTGTCACCTGAGGAAGTTTACTCAACACTTTTTTCTGCCTTGAGCCACACCCTTAACTCCAAGGCAAAAACTTTAAATTTACCAACCTCCCCAAATATGCTTCTTCTTTCACTGGTAGACAGGCCTCCAAGATCTACTCACCTTAAATTCTTTGTCATGCCATCCAGTGATTCTCACTAACAATCTGACTGCAAATTATGTTTGAAACTTCTGTTCCCTTTTATTCACTCTGTGCTTTACCAAATAGAAATGTGCCATAAAACTTGCCTTTTTCTACTCTACCTTTGCTTCCTTTCAGAATGTCCATTGTCATATTCCCAAATGCTTAATCATTACGTGAATTTCAAAGCCCAACTCTAATATTTATTGTTCTTAGAGCCTCTGCAGATTGTCCTCTCTACTTCCTGACCTGATTCAGTCCTGACCTCACCCTGCTTTCCCTCCCCTGCAGAACTCTGTAGATTCCTGTCTTCTGTTACTTGGAATATAACTTTATAAAGTAATGTGTACCCACAGTATCTAATGGACTGACCAGTGCATAGTAGATGCATCAAAATGTTTGCAAAATTAATTTAATAAGGTATATAACTGCTATCCATATTGAAATTTGTGTGGGTGCCGTAATCAAAGGCATGAAGTGGCCATTTGGGCCTGCCACATTATTATATCTTGTATAAAAACTATCATGCAAGAATGCCTAATTTGCAACAACAAATAGAATATAATGATATAATGCTCTCTATTGCAAGCAGTGGTGAGGGTAAATTTCTGTTGATTCATCTAAATTCTCCTGTAATATTCTTTTGTTTATGTGCAGAAGCATACATTTCTGATCAGGCCTACAGGACGGTGACCCTGGCTGATAATGAAGTACAGAGCTAATGCTAACCTACAAATAGAAGGGACACAACACAGTGGCATCATTATGAGAGCTCTAATGAGTAAGGTCATCCAGTTACAAAGGACAAACTTGCATGACACAGCTAAAGAAATTTCACCAACAACATTTTAAAAAACAAAATATTCCAAAAGAAATAATTCCAATGGAAAAAAACACCAAATAAAGATAAAATATGAGGATTCAAATCATAATACAAAAATGTTTTGAGAATTCTTTTCAATTAGGAAAGAACAAGTACAAGTAAAATGTATTATCTTTTATAGTCCAATAATTTCACTTATGTATCTTGAAATTTCCCAGGTAAATTATTTTAAAAGTGATAATAACTGTAAAAACAATAATGGTTTTAATTTAAGAATATGATTTTTTCTGAAAATATAGAAAAAGATATATTACTTACTATTATTTTGATTATAAGACACAAAAAAAGAAAATTGACTCAAATTGTCTTAGTAAAGTTTGCTTAATAACTCACATATCTGAAAAATATTTTAGGCATGATTCAATCTAGTAGCTTAATATTGTCACTCTCTGCTCTTTTATATGGAATGTCATGCTAAAGCTAGCTCCATTCTTGGCTTTGAAATACTCCAAATATACCCCAGGACTACATGTTTACCTACTCACACACCTCTAAGAAAAAGCAAGCACCATTGACTGTATTTTCCAAAAAAATACAAGGACAAAGACTTGCATGATTGCATCAACCCAGCACAATCCAGCAGTTTCAAAGAACTGTGACCATAGGGATGGACCACAATGATTTGATTATCCTGGGTCATGTAACCTATAATGTCACAGCAAAGGTGTCTTGGTTAGTTTTCTCTTTTTGCTGGGACAGAATACCTGACACCCAACATGAAGGAAGGAAAGGTTTATTAGCTCACAGTTTGTGGAGGTTTCAGAGCATAATCAGTTGGCTCCAAGGCAGAGTGGTATGGCTCTGAGGCAACACTTAAAGGCAGCAGCCAGAACAAAAGAGGGGAGAAGAAGCCTCTTCTCCTCTCTTATATTGTAAATAGGCTTCCCCCACCCCCACCCCCCAGGGTGGGTGTAGCACTCACACCATCTCTGTGCCCTTCTCTTGCACAGGCTGAGGATATTTATAAAGTAAGGATCCTGGCTCCCTGCTGAGTCACTTAGTTAAATTTCTAATCTTCTCAGGTTGACACAATACATCAACCATAACCAGGGCAAAGGAGAAGAGTTGGTTCCCCAAAAATAACATGAATTCTATGACAGAGACATATATTGTATACCACCTATCCATCTGCTCTTCAACATTTCTCAACTGTCCAGTAATGTTCAGCCCTAGGTCCAACTCTCCCAATGAATTGTGCACAGGAGAGACATGTTCCTTTCAGACTGGAGTATTTCAAAATCAAATTCACAGTTCCTTACATCTCTTTCTTCCTAATCCTGCATTGACACTCATGAAAGATGGTTAATCTGAGGTTTAGGGTTAATCTGTTGCTCCAGAAAATTTAACCTATACTGAACTATTCAAATGCCCAAGTGAAAACCCATAGCTACTAAGGAAAGTGGAATCTGGAATCTTGTAGTTTAAAATATTCATTTTCTGAAAAAGTCACTTAATCCTTGGGAATCTTCAGTGAACTGATACTAAAGACTGCTTCTCTCTGTTGCTCTTTGAGTGTTCATATGGCACATATGAAGGCTACTGACCTGGACCTGTGTTCTAGTGCTAACCTACAACTTTGTGCTAGTTCGTCCATCTTGCTGAGCTCAAGGGATTAGTTCTTATCTCTAAAATAAGGAAATTAATTCATACCTCAGAGAGTTGTGGCATGGAGAGGTGGTAGAAGTGCCAGGGTGTGAAGAATCACAGACTTGTAGTGTTGTACAGTCTTGCTATTTGGCAGTTACAGGACGGACTTCTGCCTGCCTCTCTCCTCATTTCTCATTCATTGCTCATTGACATGCTATCTTTAATTCTCCATCTAAGTGTAGTCATAATATAATGCCACAGGAATTTCTGTGTAGCAACAATGCATCAGTGAAGGCACAATGGTGACGCTCCAAGGCAGAGCTTAGCAGATATCCTCAGAAGTATTGAGCATGCACCTGCTCGCTTGCCAGAGCCAGGCGTCCTTCCAGAACTGTGAGGAAGAATCAAAATGAAGTTTAGCCCCTATAAACAGAAGTAGCAGAGGTGACAGCACTGGAGATTACAGCTCTCCATGACAAAGGAGATGATAGGAGAAAGAACTAAAATTAATAAGGTGCATTTTCAAACTGAATTGAACATGACCGTCCCTTTCCCATTCTCATATCAATAATTATCAGCACTCAATATTAAGGCTCAATGTCTTGTAAAATTAGGACAATATGGCACCAAACTTACTGGGTTACTTCCATGATTAAATGTGCTATACATGTAAAGATTTTAGCAGAGCATGTAACATACATATAATAACTGTTATCATCAGCATTAACTTCATTATCTTCTGCCTTAGCTGAGGGACACTTTTTAGTGACACAGACTAAAATGTTATCAATTAAGTATAGTAAAAGTAATAAAATAAATGTATAAATAAAAATACATAAAAATCACATGCTTTTATGTGAATATTGTCAGTAATCTTTAGAAAGAATGCTGGGGTAAAGTGATCTTACATGAACAATAATAAATATAAAATTACTTAGTAAATCTAACAAAATTGTACATTGTATATCTGAAAAATACTGTAAAGCTTTTCTGAATAATTTAAAGGCAACAAAAAATTGTCGAAATGATGCCATTTTTCTAGTAAAGATAACTGTTGTCTCCCTAAATTATTCTCTAAATGTACTTAGATGTTAATCAAAGGACCAAGCATATTTTAAGTTGATCAAATTGTTTCAAAGTCTGTCTTAAAAAATAATAAGTTTAAGAAAAATCAAGAAAATATTGAGAAAAAATGATAAAGGTCTTAAATTATAAAATATTAAAATATAAAGTTATAATCAGAAAGAATAATATTCGGCATGAAAGAGAAGTGAAATATGTACAAAACATTTATTGTTTTTATAAAGTTTTTAAAAATATCTTTCTATTAGATAACTCAATTTTATAATTATATGCATAGCCTATATTTTATCTAAAAATATTTTGTTATTGAAACATTCAGATTGTTGCTAATTATAAATAATACTAGTTTTGACATTTTTTCATATTACTCTTTGTGCATGTATGCATAGTTCCATAGACTAAAATCTCACAAGTGAAATTGTTTGGTTATTATAAGCATTTTATGGTTTTTATTTTTATTTATTTTTTTCATTTTATGGTTTTTAAGCTTATTGTCTTTCTAGCTGTTCTCTGGAAAAGCCGAAATGATTTACAACATAGTGTCAATTAGTGTATCTCTTCTCCCAAACTCTTTTCTACTTTGAGTGTTAGATCTTTGACAACTTTTTGTTAATATAATGTTCAAAATTATAATGTGATACTTTATTTTGTTTGGTTACCAATTAATTTGAACATTCTGGAATATTAATTGTTCATTTGTATTTATTAATTTATGTATTATCTGCTTAGATCCTTAGCCCATTTTTAATGGGACTGATTTGTTCTTTTATTGGATGATGATAGCTATTTGTATATTAAGGATATAACAAATAGTATGTCAAAGTACTTCTTAGAATTTATTGTTTGCCTTCCTTTTGTGTAGTGTATTGTTTCTAGTTTTAAAATAAAGAACAAATAGAAGTGTTTCTACTTTCTGATTCCACAGTAACAAATCATATCTAATAGTATAAAATGCTCTCACTTTGCAAAAAATCATAGCAATAATGGATTTTATGCCTGAGAAACTCATACATGTAGCTTATAACCATCTAGGATGAATAAATTTTATCTCTTTGACTTAAAATTATTTTTCCTTATTCTTTAGCAATTTGTCTGTATCTGGAAGCTCTGTTGTCTTGATTATAGTTGAAAGTAGTAAACAGTACAATAGAATCCAATTTTCTCAATAGAAAGGTTCTATAATGTCAGTAGATTCCTCACATTAGACCCTTTCAAAACCTTAAATCTTGAGTTCTAAGTCTTCACTTATGTCTTGACAATAGCTTTTGGGCCCATCAACACAAGAATAAACACATTTCATCTCTTCAAAGCTACAGAATAATATTCTCTTAATATCTGTTAACATACTTTTTCAAAGGAAAGGAATTTTAATTCCCCCCCAAAAATCAACTTTGTTTAATTCTACTGGGACAGTAAGAATAAAACAGACTTCCAAATTCAGGCTGTATTTTAATTCCTCAAGAATGAGGATGAAAAAGAGTAACAGAAATAGAAATGGGTGGTGTAAAAAGCCCTCTTTGATAGGTTAAGGGGTTTTTGTAGTGTATCCCCTGCCTTTATTTCACAACCACTGCATAGATTCTAGAGCCATTACCTGCTTTTTTACAAGGATTTAGCATTCTTTTTTAGATATCATTAGGTGCAATAGTTGAAGCATTTACTTGTGGTCATTGTCAATCCAATAGCACTCATCACAACCATTTTAATTCAATCAAGGTTGCAATTAAACTATTTCCTCATAGCTACTATCACTATTCATGCTGAGAGAGAGCATTAGCATATTCCCCCAAAGTGACCAAGTAGCTATATGTGTGGGCATAAACCTAATCAACCAAAATTCAATGTCAATGGTGTTTATATATACATATATGAATTTTTATATGTATATATTGCTTATTCCTTAATACATTCCATATTTCAAAACACTTCTTTACTAATGAGAGTCAACAGGCACACTCTAGGCTGTTTTATGCAAGCCTGGCATACACACCCTAAGAGAAAAACATTGATAATACAATGCCCAAGAGCCACTATGACCACCAAAATCTTTTCATAATCGCCCCATTCAGACACTTATGTCTTCTAAATCCTCCCATAGGTTCTACTTTTAACCTCATAGAGTCAACATAAAAGCTTCCTTGTAAACAACAAAATCCACAAATCGGTGTGAGAAGTATAAGCACTTATATATGTACTTGATCACTCATTCATTTTAAAATATTAAAAAATACAGTCAACATACCCATGTTACTCTGTTCCCTTATTCAGACCTTCCTGCCTACAGTTTCTGAGGCATTTAGCTTGAGACAGGATTGCATCCTTTGTAAGGAATGAGGTGATAGGGAGGCATGGATAGGAAGAGCAGAAAACTCAGAATCACAAGCCTCTGATTCTGTCTAGCTAATTAGGCGAGATGGGAACTCAGGGTCCTGAAGTTTGGGAAAACTACTACAGGCTCACCCTCCTTTTATACAAGCATACACACTCCCACATGCTACTTACTTATCGCTTCTCAATGACCTCAAGAAAGACATATTCATATGACAAAACCAGGCAGAATGTCTCTTATTTCTTGGGACCGTGAGCCCAAGTTTCTTAGTGGAATCTCATTTGTACAAGATGAAGCAGAATGTCTAATGAAAGAACTCATTTTCCCTAACATTCTGCTGTCTTTTCTGGAAACTTCACCTAAGCACCTGTTCATCACTGGGGTTTGTCCCTGCATCTGGGAGCTTCCCTATTTCCAGACTGGGCTAGGTGCCCCTGGGATTGGCTGATTAAATAACATACTAGCTATAGGAAGGATCATCATAGTGTAAATTATTTAAGATATTAAACTTTTTAATATCTTCTTCCATACCATATTAAAAAACCCAAGCAAGTGGTGCCTCATCTGTCTTACTCATTTCTGTCTTTCCAATTCCTGGGCAGTGACAGGCATATAATACATTCTCACTAAATATTTGATGAAAGAGGATTAGTGAATGAATCTATATAAAGTGCTTGGTTTAGTTCCTTCTATATAAGGGTGCATAATATTGATCAGCTACTGGTGCTACGAATCATGGCACATATCTGAAGTCTTAAACACTTTGGGCCTCATTGATAGATTCTTCAAAAGAATGTCTACAGCTGCTGTTCTCAGAACAGTATGTATGCAGGACCCCCGTGCTCTTATGGTAAACTGAGCTGGATCTTCTTGGACAAACAAAACAACTTTTAGATTAAGACTAGAAAAAGATATCTCCTATTCACCCCTGTGCACCACACTGCATGCCCGTCTTCCTCTGCCTGCCTGTGCAGCTCTGAAGCTTTGTACTTAAATGTCTCATTTCTATGGCTTGTAGACTAAACGACAGCATTCCATTTTTAGTTGTTTGTCAGAAGATATGGTATGTCCTGCGATGTGTCTAAATGCTGTAATAATGAACCGTGATGTTATGGAGTTCTATAGTTATATTTAGATGAGTTCTCTGAGCTGAGGCTGAGCCATCTCTAGTCATTACATGTGTGTTTACTTTCAAATCAAACAAGACTGCAGGCTTGAGCAAACCTGAAGTTTGTGGGGCTGCTGTCCAGGGCTTTCATACCCCAGTCCCTACTTTGTTCTTGGAAGAAGTGAAGAGACCTACAATTTATTTTTTGAAACTTCCTCATGATTCCACAGGAAATAGCTATGAAACCACTAAATAGTACTTTATATTCTTGGAGTTTTAACTAAAGATTTAGTTTAATTCAAACTTACCCTGAATATCTCCTTTGTGTCTGACTAGTTTGTCCTTCACTCTACAGAAAATGGGGTGGGCAGACTCTGAGCAGGTGGAGAGATGATCAGCAGCAGTAAGAAAAGGCAGAGTGGGACAGTGGAGAAAATCAGAAAGAAAAGAGGTCTGTTACAGGGCGAGCAAGTATTCCAGTGAAGGAGTCTCCAGGATCAGAAGAGTGCAGGTGGGAATGAGAACCGGGGACCACAGGAGTACAGTTGAGGATGAAGATTCAGGATGAGAAGACTGCAGGTGAGGATGAGGACCCCGGACTAGAGGAGTAGGGAAGAGGGGTGTGAGGATTCAGGGCTAGAGGAGTATAGGTGATGTTGAGAACCTAGGACCAGAGAAGTGAAAGTGAGTATTAGGTCTCAGCGCCAGTGGAAAGAAGGTGAGGACAGAGATCCAGACCAGAAAAGAGGTGACAATGAGAGCTCAGGATGAGAGGAGTGTGAGTGAGGATGACAACTTGGGACCACAGGAGTGGAGGTGAGGATTAAGACCCAAACCAAAAGAGAGAGGATGAGGATGAGGACCCAGTACCAGAGGCAAGTACCAGATGATGAAAATCAACAAACACCAGTAAAGGTGAAGATAAAGAGGAGAAAATGAATTTAAGGATGTTGCAATGCAGATTCAGACTATTTCACAACATGATAAATGTCAAGAATGAGAAATGCATTCTGACTTCAAGTGACTTGGATCTGACCAAGTTTCATCATTACTAAATA
The DNA here is from genome assembly GCA_004365215.1 of Cuniculus paca. Classification (NCBI taxonomy): domain Eukaryota; kingdom Metazoa; phylum Chordata; class Mammalia; order Rodentia; family Cuniculidae; genus Cuniculus; species Cuniculus paca. The sequence continues at coordinate 1,018 of RJWT010017255.1, read as the reverse complement.
CAAAAAACATAGTAAAAAGAAAGTTCACATTGGAAAATGTATCTGTGGAACCTAATTTCAGGTGCCAGAATGTTTGGGGCTGTTGAAAACATGAGCTAGAGTTCAAGAACAACACCAGTACTTGGTCATGCGTGTATTGACCCAAATATCGTCCCTTTTGGTAGTCTACTTCCTTCTGGCATGTGCTTTAAGATGATAGGAAATCTTTTTCTTTAGAAGGTAGAACATTTTAAAAATAAGACATTGTAACTTTTTGGAGGTCTGGGGCATCAAAATTTACCTGTCCCCACCTCTGACCTTCTATAATACATGCTCTGTATAGCTCTTTTATTTAAATCATTTTAATGTAGTCCTAGAAAGTCAATAATGAGGAAACTATGACCGAGAAAGTGTCAGTGAGTTGCCACGGTTCACGCAGCCAGTGATCACTGTCCTAATTCCTGATCCTCTGTATTCCCCCACTGAGTAAATGGTACATTTCTGTCCTGTAGTGTGGGGTCTGCCAGACAATTTACAGTCCCTTGTCCTTTCTCTGCCATGTGGCCTGTTGCTTTGCACTCAGAACTGTTCTTAAAGACAGTTTTTATCCCTTTGTTCTCTTATAATTTATTATTGTTGAATCTTTCTAAATGAACACTTAAAAGTTTGGCTTTTCTTCCCTACTTTGTTGATAATCTATATTTAGTTACTTTATGTTCACATCTATCAAGAATATTCTGTGTTGGTAACCAGTCTATAGTTTCTGTACATGTATGCCACACCCTGCCCTTCTTCCCAAATAAAAATTTGTTCCATGGCAATGGCTTTCAGAATAGTATGGATGCTGGGCGTGGTGGCTCACACCTGTAATCCCAGCACTCGGGAGGCTGAGACAGGAGAATCCTTGTGAGTTGGAGACCAGCCTGGGCTACAAAGCGAGCTCAAGGCCTATCTGAACAACATAGTAAGACCCTGTCTCAAAAACACAAGGGCCAGGGATCTAGCTCAGCAGCCTAAGCGACTGCCTGGCAAGCACAAG
>RJWT010017254.1:0-19426 GCA_004365215.1 Cuniculus paca | reverse complement strand
CCAACATCCATGAAGGTGGATCTGTATATGCTAAGTCAACAGATGCCTTCTTTGAGGTCAGGGTTATGTTTTAGTCATCTCAGAAATCCCTGAAGCATCCCTAGAATTTTAGAGCAGTGCTGCCCAGAACTTTCTGACAGTGGAAATGTTCCATAGCCACTGCCTTGGGGAAGGCCAGAAGGATTCAGGCTTCTGGGCTATTGTGTGAGACAAGAAGCAGACAACATACCAGAGGCCATGGACACAACCCCCAAACTTCCAAATTTCTTGGAAAAATTTCTATGGACCCCCAGCTAGTACAATAGGTAACTTTACTAAGCATGCTTTGTATACCAGGCACAAAGCTTTTGCGTGATCACTGCATGCTAGGCACTGTTTCAAGTACTTGACAAATTCCACTTCCATTGAATCACATAATTCCCTCATGGGGTAGGCGCTATTGTTACGGCCATAGGCATAATGAATCTATAAAGCAGAAACCAACCACTATGAAAGAGAGGTCCTCAGAGAAAAGGAAAGAAAGAATTCTTGGCAATATGATACTTCATAGTATTCATGCAAATAGAACCAAAAGATGAATAGCAGAATGGACATGCCTGAGGACCCAAAGAAAAATGACAGGTGGAAATTATTTGAGAAGAATTCCAAAGTCAAGGCTTCAATGTACACTGAAGAAGAATTGCATTCACATTCAGAGGTGAAGACAGATCCAAACCACCACCCTGGCTCCAGCCTGCCCTCCCCAGCTGAATCTGGCTGGCAGGCGTTGATGGGTGACTGGGAGTTAATGAGTCACTCCTGCCTGGTTAAAGTCCTTGACATTTAATACATGCTTTTCAGGCCAACCTGAAGTTTGAAGTCCCATTCCCTTCCCTGAGGTACCTTTCCTCTGAGCCCAGCAGATGGAGATCGCTAGCTGTTACTGGGCTCTAAGCAGCCCACAAGGAACCAGAGGTGTAACCACTGTCCACCACGCCCTGGGCAGCTTCAGTTAGGAGGAGACTCAGAGAGTGAGGTGGCACCCCCACCCAGCTTCATGTTAGCCACTTGCCAGATTTGTGGAAGAATTTCTAGTCACTTCAGAGCATACAAGGAGAAACACCAGCTCAAGGAGAATAAAGACAGACTATAAATGGCCATACTTGTACTGGAAATTTTTCTTGTACTGGGAAATTTTCAACCTGCTAGTCAAAGACGCACAGATTAAAATGAGATACACTTGTCATCCAATAGGCAAGGATATTTTACAGTTATAATATTGTCGGAAAGAGGTTCATCTGGTACATTTCCAGCAAGCCATCTTGTACTATATGCGTACCTTTTGAGCCAATAAATCTACATCTATGAAAGCAATTCAAATAAATGATCAGATTCTTGCACAAACTTCTTCCAGTGTTAATGGAAGAGTGTTACTTTGAGAAAGATTGATAACTGATTAATGTCTAATAAAAAAATGAAGTTGGCATGGGGGTACATGCCTGTTATCCCAGCACTCTGGAAGGCTGAGGCAGGAGGATTTTAAATTCTAGTCCAGGCTGAGCAATTTAGTAACTTAGTGAGACCCTGTCTCAAAATAAAAAGTTCAAGAAAGTGCTGGGGTTGTATCCCTGGGTTTAATCCCTAGTATAGAAAAAAAAAAAAAAAGGAAAAGAAAGAAAACTGAAAACTGATCATCACTGTGCCCCATTCATATAGTAAACTCTCATTTGTCAATTTAAATTGGGTGTTTAAAAATAAAGTACTTGATAAAAGTTAAAATTTAAAAAGTAGGACACAAAACTCTATATAGGATTGTATGAAGAAATATATATATTAATAGAAAAAGAAATATATACAGAAATATTTACAGTGATTCTTTTCTAAATATTTTTACTGAATACTGGGCTATCTCATTTTAGTTTAGATATTTATCTTTTCCAGGCTTGCTACAGTGAGCATTATTACTTTTATGGCCAGAAATAAAATATGGATTTGTTGCATGTTTGTTTTAATTGTGCAACTTAGTAGTTATTTTGAAATAACTTTTTTATGAGTATAAAAATAAATGTTCTCCTTGCCCAAAATTTCAGAAATTAGACAGTTATCAAAAGAAAATCATTGATAATCACATCATTGTTAACACTTCCTTGCTGTTACAAAAATAAGAGCATGTATATAAGGTATGATAAAAAATATGTGAATGTTTAGCAATTTTAAAATTTATTGCAGTAAAAGACACATAGCCATTAATCCCTCTGAAAATATCCCCCCTCGCTTTTAGCACACCTATCCCATCATTCCTTCCACTTTCCATTACAGTTTTGGAAGTCCTCTTTTTGTGAGTGTCATTACAAAGTATGATTAAAAATACAGGGAATCCTGCAGCTGAGTGCCTTCTGATGGAAAGGCAGGCTCATAAAAACATTACTGTACTGTGTGTCCTCATCCACTTTATTCACTTGATCTGGCACTGTGTGACTTCTGACTCTTTCCCCAAAGTCAAAATGACCATGATATGTAAACATTTTGAATCGACTCAGGACACTGAAGCAGCCATGACAACACAACTAAAGACACTCACAAAAAAGGACTTTCAGAACTGCATCAGAAAGTGGTTAAAAATGATGGGATAAATGTGTTCAAAACTAGAGGGGATATTTTGAGGCAAATTAATGGTAATGTGTCTTTTACAGTAATATATTGTTTAAAAGATTAAACTGTTTACTATATTTTCTGATCATACCTTGTACTTATACTTTTTTTTTTAATTTGCAGTGATGGAGATGGAACTCAGGACTTTGAACATACTAAGTATGCATTCTACTGCTGAGCTGCACCTCCAACCTCTCTCCTACTATTTCATGAAGAGAAATTTGAAAAGCAGAATTTGTAAGTCAAAGGATATTTTTAGAGCTGGTATTTGGGACCAAGTTGCCCTCTAGAAATTATATTATTGTCAATCCCTGCTATCCACAGATCCCAGTGCTCATTTCCCATGTTTCTGTCAGAACTGGGATAATAAATACATTTATTATAAATACATAATCTATAAAAAGTGACACACTTTTGATCAATTTTTGCCAATGTGATAGGTTAAAAAAAGAAATCGTTTTAACTTGCATCTCTTTGATAATTAGTGAAGTTCAATGGTTTTTCATATGTTTATTTACATTTGACTGAGTTTGAGTTTCTTCTGTGGAATGCCTGTGTCCACCCTCTACTTGCCATGGGGTCTAGATCTTTTTCCTACTATGTGTGAGGTATGAATAGTTTGCACAGGAATGACACTTACACCCTGAGTATTCTATCTGTGGCCCCCAGTGCTTTTGGAGTTGCCTAATTAGTTTATACCTCTGTGACAAAATATAGAGTAGTTATGGATTCTGCTTGTGGTGTTCTGTTTAGAAAATCCCTTTCATTCAAGGCAATGTATTTATTTGGACACATTTCCACCCACATCGCATAGTCACACACAGTATTTACTTTCTGAGATTGTTGTGGTTTAATGTTCTCATCAGCCTATTTAATAGAGAAGGAATTTAATCTGGCATAGGCAGTTCTAACCTATGTCTGCAAGTCAAGACCAGGCAGGGCTTGGTTGCCTGCCCTCCCCTCTTGCACCTTCCCTAGAATGTGTGGGACCTTTGTATTGTCCCCACCTTCAAAAAGGGAAGCGTCCTCTGCCACCCCGAGGCTGAGCCTCATGCACAATCTTTGCCAGAGTCATTTACTCATCACCAGAGAACCCAAAGTGCACACCAGGCCAGAAGGTTCATTGGGTAGACAAGCCATTATGAGACGAGGATCTCTATGCTTCTCCACACCTCTTTGCACAATCAGAGATGACTTATTATCAGTTCTGTCAAACTGCACCAGGCCAATTCCAAAGCACATCACTTCATTCAGTCCCCACAATAAACACTGCTTCAGAGTCCTCAGACAAAGAGCTGTGAGGGGATGAAGAGGACTACTGCAATGACGCCTTCTGCAGGCTGCAGAGAATGAACTAGGGCTCTTTCTACCTTAAGAACAGACTTGTCACCTGGGAAACTGCAGGTGTCAAGTTGAAGGAGCTGTGTTGGGTCCTGCAAACTGTCAGTGCTGACTAGGGAGACTGTGGAACCAAGGCCAGGCCACCCAGAGATAAGGATCAGAAAAAGTCTCTGCAGGTCTGGTCCCCAAGGGAACCTGGGCTATCCCTACTTACACATGTGTCACTGAGTCCCCCAAACCACCTAGAGTTGCCAAGTGTGCACCATCTTGGGATTCTACTCCCTGTAATCACTCTGTTCCTGGCTACCAACACAGTTCATCTACTCATTCATTCAACAGGCATTTATTGACCACCTTCGGCATGCTTGGTACTTATCTGGGTTTACACAGTGGTGAGGGCCTACCTTCCTCGTTCAGTGGGCATCAGCATGGGGCCAAGTGAACGTGTGAGGATCTGGTAGGAAGCTGAGACAGAGAGCTAGGAAGACAAAGATTGGGGCTCTGGTAAGGGGAAACCAACCTCACCACATCCTCCCTCGAGAAATCTATTGGCTCAACTAACATGTATCTTGTGGAAATAAAATTTCATAAATCATCAATTCCTGGCTCCCCGCAATGAGCGCTGATGTTTTCTCTTCCATTCCATTCTTCGTTGCTCCAGTTACACTGAATTCACCTTCTGACTCACTAAGGGACTGCAAGTGATACTAAGGGACTGAAGGTCCTAATAAAGATTTGTGTTGGTATTCTCAGAGCAATGAGAATCCACTAACTTGTTTAAATGAGGGAGATAATTGACAAGATTTGTGTTTTTAAAAAGATTGCTTTGCTATCCTGCAAAGAGCATGGCCAGGCACTCCCATGTTCAGAGCAGCATCACTCGTGACAGCCAAGGGTGGAAGCAAATCCAGGCATCCATGCATAGGGGAGTGGATAAGCAAAATGTAGCCTATACCATAACGGGATACCATTTAGCCTTCAAAGGGAAGGAAATTCTGATACATGCTACAACATAAAGGACACTATGCCAAGAGAAAGTAGCTAATCATAAACTGACAAATACTGTATGATTGTACTTTTCTGAGATGCCTGGAGTAGTCAGTTTCATAGAGACAGACAATAGAATGACAGTTGCTAGGGGATGTTGGATGGGAGTTGTTATGGTTTGTATCTAGGTAGCACCCCAAGCTTCATGTAGTCATGGAAGTGGCTAAATCTAGTGTCTTATTGTCTAGTGCTGGGATTGGCGGTGTGAGTCCTGCACCTGCCCAGGAGTGGAGCCAACATACAATGTAAGGTCGGAAAGGAGGCATGTTTCTCCCTCTTTTGCACAGTTCGTGCTTGCTGCTTGCAGCCGCCATGAAAGGATGCCTCCTCAGCCAGGCCACCCTGCCTTGGAACCAGCTAAATATGGACTGAAACCCCCAAAACTGTAAGAAATAAACCTCTCCTTCCTTTACTTTGGGTGTCAGGTATTTTGTCTCAACAATGAGAGAAAAGTAACCAAGACAGGAGTAGAGAGTTAATGTTTAAAGGGGACAGAGATTCAATTTTTGAGATGAAAAAGTAGTGAAAGTGGATGTTGGTGATGGCTGAACTACACACTTTAAAAGATTAAGTCAATATTGTAGCTTATGTGCATTTTGCCCCAACAAAAAATATAACCTTGCTAGGATGTAAGTGTCCCCAAAGTAAAAGACAATACACTTAAATGGGATGACCATAAATAAACTGAATGACAGGGCTCTGGAGAGAGTGGACAGGATGGGGACCCAGGAGCAGTGATGCTCCTATATGGAGGCCTGGAGCAGCTGGAGAGCTCAGTGGAAAGGTGGCTAGGCAGGAAGGAAGAGGGAGACAAGCCTTGCTATAGTTTTGATTTTTGTTTTATTTTGTTTTTTTCTTGTACTAGAGATTGAACACAGGGCCTTTAAACTGAGCCACATTCCCAGCCCTTCTTTTTTACCACTTAAAGATTTTAAACAGTATCTAAGGAATTTCCCTAGTCCTTTTTATTTTTTAGACAGACTCTCACTAAATTCACCAGCTTGGGAGTGAATTTGAAATCCTTCTGCCTCAGCCTCCCAGAGTGCTGGCTATAGTATATAGATGAGTGATGGTGAACCTTTCAGAGCTCTTAATGATAACAAACAGCTTGCTGTGGCAAATGTGCCATAGATTTACCACCACTGGTATAGATCTTAGATGTTCCCCAAAGGGGGATAAGTGTGTTACTGGATTAATCCCCAGGGTAGTGCCTTTAGGAGTGGTGGAACTTTTGAGAGGTGGGGCCCAGGGGGAAATCTTTAGGTCATTGAGGCCATGTGGGAACTGAGTCCCCTCTTCTCTTTCCTTTTTCTTTCAAATCAGGAGGTGAGTGATTTTGTGCCCACACATGATCCTACCACAGTGTGCTGCCTTGCCACAGGCCCTAAAGCAACAGGTCAAACTAATCCTAGACTGGGACCTCCAAAACTGTAAGCCAGGATAAACCTTCTCTCTTTTTAAGTTGATGTTCTCAGGTATTTGTTACAGTAGTGGAAACCTGACTACCAAGCACCCCGATCCTTCTGTACACTTTGGTTTGATCAAACTAAGCCAAGTGCCCAAGTTGATCTGGAGATCAGCCTTGGAACATAGCTCGTCCAAGCCAGGGCATGCTGGGTATATTACCAGGTGAATGGATTTTAGGGTAAAGAAGTTACTGCTGAAATTTCCTGAGATCAAAGAAAAAAAGCAATTGAGATAGAACCTCTAGGGGGCATGTGGGGCCCAACCCAACAGGAAAGAGGAAGACACCACACATCTCTCTCCATCCCAACTTGCTGAGGGAAGGGGCCCAGCATGGCCTGGACCTGAACAGGACCTACCACTCACTTATCAGCCAGGTCAAGGTTATTCCCAGCTAATGCTGGAACCCAGTGCACATCATGAAGTCCATTTGGGTTGGTGCAGTCAGCATAGTAAAGAACAGATATTGAAGGGAAAAATAAAATAGGAAAGGAAGAAAAGAATGATCAAAGTTCATTGCAGGTGGCAAGTGAATAGCATTGCACTGAACTCTTCTTTCAAGCTTGTGACAGGTAATATGCTTCTGATTTGGGTTACAGCAGGAAGGTTTGGGAAGTCACTGCCTTGATGGGCAGCGGTCATGACTTCTCCTCTCCATCTGCACCTTGCATTCCATGGGACCACCTCCCCTTGCTGTCCGACTCTATCCTGATACTGTGCAAACACTCCCTCACTCTGCCTGCTCACCTCCCTTGGCCCAGTGCACTGTTCTTTGGAGGGTTTCTGTCCTCTTTTCCTTATGAAGACACAGGAGTCCAGGAGAGTGATCTGTTCAGGGATGTTGTAGTCAGGGTTTGCAAAGGAATAGATTAAATATAGGACACATCATTTATAAAACTATTTTATAATATTCCCTCACAGAGTCAAATGCAGAAGAGTGCTAGAGATCTGTCCATGTAATAGAGACTCAAAGAATCCAACTGAGAGCCTGGATCCCATGACAACGTCCTGCATGAGTCCCGCTGGAGGCCTAGAGCCAACGGCAACATCTCATGCAAGTCTGTATCAAGGATCTGCACTGGGAAGGCCCAAAGGTCAGCGGTGGAAGCTGGAAAGTCTGGGCCAATGGGATGAAGAATCTGTGCCACCAAGCCAAAGGATCTGCACTGGAGCCAGGAAGCAACACTCAAAGTAAGGACCAGAGCTCCCCCAGACAGAACTGCAGCATCCTCAGTGACAGCAAGGACCCAAGCTTCTCCGATGATAACAGCTGAATTCATATGGGGAAAACCAGCATGACAAACTTCTCCAGGAGGATCAACAGTACACCAGTCTCCACTCCAGCTCTCCTTTTCTGCTGTTGGTAACAACCCTCAGGTAGACTTTCCACACCCAGAACCATGCTGACTCAGTTCAGTTGGATGTTACAAGTTGACCATTAGTTAATCCACCACAAGGGACATCTGGCTAGACCTTGTGGTCAGGACTCCAACCCACTGCTCTGCCTCTGTACCCAGGCACTGAACCCAGGGATTCCTTGGTGAGACAAAGACTAAGGGTCAGGGGCAGTGGGAAGGGAGGGCTCCCTGGGGGAGGTGTCCTCGAGAGGGAGGAGAGGAGCACCAGATCCCTGGAAGATATCCTCCATGGTATGGGCCCTGAGCAGTGAGGATCTGGGTTATGGGGGAAGGAAGAGAAGGCATCAAGATTACAGGGCGTGTGATGTAATCACCATGTATAGGCTTTGCTGCAGGCCCTAGAGAGAGGACAGCCAACCAGAACAATGTAGTCCTTGCTCCAGGCACTTAGATAAATAAACAGAAAGGGGGTGTAACTATAAAGTTGCTGAAGTAAGTTGGGCACAAGAGGAGATGGAACATGACAGGCTTTTACTGAGGAGGGCATTGATATGGAGGCTCAAAGGATGAGAGGGCCCAGCCAGTGAGGCTAAGGATGATACAAGAGCATTCCTGGCCTAGAGCCTGGCAGGTACAAAGGTCCTGAAGCAAGACTGGTTGAGAGAAGGCCAGAGTGCCTGAAGCATGGTGGTCAAAGGTCAAGCACAGGTGGTGAATGGGCACCAGGAGGCAGAGAGAAAGGACTTGCCTGCAGACAAGGCCAGGGGGGACTTGGGTGGCGCTCTGTGGTGCTGCTGTTGCCCCATTTGTGGCCCTGGCCCTACCATGGTATCTCCCCTTCTGCCTCCCAGTGACAGTCCCCCTCCCCTCCCACCCGTGCTCAGGCAATTGTCCTTCTTCAAGGCAGAGACCTCCTCTGCAAACTGGAAAAGCCTTTATCTGTTCGGATCCTGGCAGGGACTTTTTCCATGCCTGTGGCCACTTTCTGTAAGAGCAAATGTTTCTTAGACAGCATCGGGGATTTTGCCACTATCAGAGAGACCAGCAACAGTCAGGGACTTGAAAAGCAAGGGCTGCCGCAGTGGGTTGTGGTCTGTGGCCTCTGGGCTGGGATGTGCAACCATCAGATGGGAAGGGGTCTGGAATGCAGGTCTCGCCTCTCTGTGGAATGTCTCTAGATGTGTGCCTGCTTCGGGTTCATGTGACAGGGGGACAGTTTAACAAGACAATCTTGAGCCTTTCCCCCAGAGAGGCTCAGTTAGGGCCTGGGAAGCTGCATTCTCAGGAGGCACTCAGCTCACCTGACATTCCCAGTTCAGTCACTGTTCACTTAGAGTCACAGCTGTGCATAATGACTTCTGCCCTCAGGAAGCTTATGTGTCATGGAGGTGGGAGGGATAGAAAACACTGACTTGGACAGTCAATGATAGGGAATGTCAGAAAGGAAAGGAATAAGAGCTGGGCATTGGTGCTCAGAGGTGCAGGCCCAGATGAGGGCTGCAGCCCAGAACAGACTTGTGGGAGCAGGCGTTGTCCACAAGGTGACAGAAGTCTTGAAGATTGCATAAGTGAAGAGGGAGCAGGTGGTGCAAAGGTCCTGAGGCAGCAGAAAAGAGAAGATGGTAGAGAAGTAGGGAGGAGGCCAGGGTGGCTGTGGCAGTGCAGAGAGTCAAAGGAAAGGATGTCAAAGAACTGACACTAGACCTCCTGGGTCTTGCAGAGGATATTACTTGGCAAGGAAGGAGCTGTTGCAGGGTTTTGAGCAGAGAGATGGTGTGATGTGACTTACATTTTTTTAAAACTTTATTAGATGAATGCATTCAACATGAGAGTCTAGTACACATGCATATCACATCTTAATCCTTTTAACTTCCTCTCCCTCTCATTTCCGTCCACAGATGGATTCCCTTCCCATCTGCATAAGGTCTACCTCTCTGTTTCCTATCACTTATCTTTCACTTTGCTCTTCAAATTGTGCTCTAAAGGACCCCTCCAGTTGGCTCCCCAAAAAACAGAGCATATGGATGAGGCAGGGTGGCATAGAAGCCAAGAGGCCAGTTGGAGACAGCACAATCAGCTGAGGTTTGACTCTTTAACAGGAACCTTAGCAAGACTCACCTCAGCCCAGGCCAGGTCTGTTCCAGGTGCGTCACATCCATTAACCCATTTAATTCTTGCACAGCTGCAGAAAGCAGCTACTCTCGCCATCCTGCTGTGTAGGTTATGCTGTCGAGGCACAGAGAGGTTGAGTATTTACCCTGCCAGAGTTTGAACCCAGACAGCAGCGTGAAGCCAACTCTGGTTCTTGAAGGGCCATGCGCCTCAGACAGAAAAGTCACAATACCTACCATGAGAGAGGCTGTTAGTACAGAAAATGGAACCCAGAGCCGCAGCCTGAGAGGGGAGTTAGCAGAGGGCTTGGGTCTGACTGCTTGGCAGCCTGGGCTGCATGTCTAGGGGCAGCGTGAGGTCAGGGGGGCGCGTGGACCTCTCTAGATCTTCATTTTGCTTGATGGAAATGGGGACGTCCAGGTGCTACCAGGTGAAGCCGGAGCCAGAGGTTGCCTGATGGAGCAGTCAAGCTGTTCGAGCGACAGGAGCTGCTGAGTCTGGCACTGGTGTGGCCCATGCCCAGGGACCTGCCGGGAACTGGTGCCAGGCAGGAAGAGTCACAGAGGGGAACACATGCGAAGGAGCATGGAGCTTTGTGAACACTTCCTAGGGGACCCCAGCTGTTTGGGAAGCAGAACAATTCAGGCGCCAAACCCACCAATGGTGCTTGGAGGCTGGACAGCTGTGTGGCCATCACTTGTTTTTGTGACTTCTCTAGGCCTAGGTTTCCTTACCTGTAGACTGAAGAAAAGCACTAGCTCCTCAAGAACCCCCCACCCCACCTCAAGTCCAGGGGAGGCTGGCTTGGATGTGACAGACGAGCTGTCTACCTGGACAAGAACCCACCATCTCCCCTGACAGCTTGTGTCACTCTAAGGCTGGTGTTTTGTTTTGTTTTGAAGTGTAAATTTGAAGTGATTTCTATTTTCCTTTAGGAAGCTCAATAAACCTCTTTCCTCCTAAGTTTTGCTTGCCTTGGGCATTTCGTAATAGTAATGAAAAACTGACTAATGCACCTCCTGACACCACGGTCAACTCATGGCCTACCCTGTAGACTCTCTTTCCATTTCTCCCCTGCCTAGCACCTCAATTTTGGCTCAGGGAACCTCCCTCTCATCCACAGCACAGAGCAGTGGCTTCTACATTTACCATTGACCCCTCCAATCTACATAGAAGATGTTGACTTGGTGAAATCTTTCCTCGGCTTGAAACCTGCCAGTATCTTCCAATTGCACTTGGGATTCCTCACCATGACCTCAAAGGCCATAAATCTTCAAAGGACAGACAGACCATGATCATCATCCTCATGGCTTTTTCCAGAGGCAGATCCTTTCTTCCATCCCCTCGGGCCTGGGCTAGCCCCCAATTCACTGTGGTCCACACAATGATGGGCATTGAATGATCTACATCCACATCATCTTTTCCACCAACATCCACCACTGATAACGTAGGAAATGTTAATTCAGGGAGGCCCTGCTGAGTGACAAGTAGGCCCAAAGTTTGGAAATGAGAATTCCCCAGAGCCTCAAGCTCGACCCCTTCCAGGGCACTCTGTCCTCCCAGGTGTTCATCCTTGTAGGCCCCTCTGTCTCACCACCTGCATCCAACAAGTGGCTTTCAGTATATCCAGGGTTTGACCACTGTGTGCCACCATGCTGCTCCCAGCTTGCTTTGCATCCCAGTATCCTTCTCCCAGATCCACAGGTGCCACCCCCATCTCTTCTCAACACAGTGGCCACAACAACACCTTAAACTACTCCCTCTGGCACCAGCCTCCTGCAGGATGTGAAAGCCCAGCTGTGACTGGCAAGGCCTGCCAGCTGCGGGCCCTGCTGCTATGCTCCCCTTGTCATCTCTACACCCTGCTCACTTTCCGGACCTTGGCCTGAGGGCCTCTGCTCCCAGGGAGGGGCATCTCACACTCTTTCCTCTTCCAGGTCCCAGTCCTCCATGAGTCTCCCTTGACCACCCTGTACAAAATACCCCCTCCTCCCTAGCATTTGGCCCTCCTCGGCCCCTCCCCAGCTCCACTTTCCTCCACTGCCTCTTTCCCTGGCCTGGTGCCTGCTGGACTGTCTTCATTTGCCTCCCTCCATGAGAAAGCCAGCTCTAGGGGAGGAATTTTCATCTCTTTTGTTGCCTGCTTCATTCCCAGCAGGCCTGGCATGTGGTGAATGCTCAAGAAGTCCTTGCTGAATGACTAAAGGACATCTCTAGTGCTATTCAGTCTATGACACCCCTCCCTCGGTGGTCATAAAGACTCTCTTCAGCTCAAGTACCAACACCTGCCTGACTTGGCCCTATGGTCAGGGCAGAGAAGGCCAGGTAGGCCAGCAAGTAGTAGCTCATCCCGGACACAACTGCCTTTGTATGAACCAGTTTCCTTCCCTTGCCAGTCCTGGGTTCACAGGCCTCTCTTCAGGACAGCTGATCTCCACGAGATTACTGGCCCTTCCCTGCTGCATTGGAGTCAATGGTGACTGCACATGTAACTGCATTACTAGTTGTCACTAAGCTGCCATGTGGTCCAGACCCTAAAGACTCTTGGATTCTAAACTTTGGCCTCTGAAGTCCTGGAAGCATGACTTTTTAAATTGTTGTTGTTGTTCTAGTACTGGGGATTGAAGCCAGGGCCTTTGCCTGAGGTACATCCCCAACCCCTTTTTATTTTTTATTTTGAGACAGGTCTCCTACTATGTCATTAAGTTGTCCACTCTGGGCTTGAACTTACAATTCTTTTGCCTTAGCCTCTGCTTTTGAGCTCAGTTTGACAAACATTTCCTAAGTCTCTGTTCTGAGACAGATTCAGGAGGAAACTGGCTTCCCCCGCTCATTGCCTCCATTTGAACAGAACTGAGCAGGGATAGTGCACTTCTGCTCAGCATCATCGGCAGAATTTAAAGTATGGGGACTGAAATTATCTGAATGTTTGCTCATTCACATGTCTGAGAACTGATGTGGATTCCAGTGGACTAATCTTAACTAGGGTTACCAGCCAGGACACTCATACGTGGACCCTCCAAGGGCATGGACTTCTTTGCTACCTGGAGCCTGTTTTCCAAGAGACCCCAGAGACAGCATCAGGAGGAAACCATATCTGTTTTCATAATCTAGCTTTGAAAGTCTCACCATATTCTCTGTGTTCCAGCAGTCCCTAAGACCTCCCTAGATTCAAGGGGACAAGAAAAAGGCTCTTCCCTGGAAGACAGAGTAGCAAGTTTTCCAGAAAAACATGTGGAACTGGACATATTGTTTTGATTATTTTTGGAAAATATTGTCATAAAGGGCTAAAAAAAATGCCTTTGACATCCTGGGGTAAAATTATTCCAATCTTGAATCCCATACCCAACTAAAGTATCAAGCAGGTAAACCTACAGACATACAAGTTCTCCAAAGTATACCTCCTATACCTCTCTCAGAAAGCTACAAGAAGAATGCTGCATTAAAACACGAAAAGAAATTAAGGAAACGAAAGACACTCTCTTGCATGGATCTCATACAAGAAGGAGGGGAAGGAGAGTCCTAGATGACAATTGTATGGTATGCCAAGAAATCAATTAGGTAAGATGAAAGCCAGAGGGAGACAGCTTCATGAGGATGTGTGTAGGAAACAAGCACATTGATGGCACTGATGTAATATCCTATGTGTTTGTCCATTAAGGAAATGATATACAGAGTACTTGTGAGGACTAGTGATTGTGACATATAGAAAGGATTATGGCAAGAAAATGAATCTAATAAAACAAGGACCAAGGGGCTGGGGATCTAGCTCAGCGGTCTAAGCACCTGCCCGACCAGCGTAAGGTCATGAGTTCAATCCCCGGTGCCGCAAAAAAAAATTAAAAAAAAATTTTAAAAATAAATAAAACAAGGACCAGACTCAGGACTATGTATACATAAATAATAAATATATGGCAGTGACATGCAGGTCAGAGAGGAAAAGACAGATTTTTAAAATATATGATAGTATGGCAATTGGTTATCCAAATGGAGAAAGTGAAACTAAACTTCCACTTTGTATACACAATGTAGACAAAAATATTTTCCAGGTTGATTTAAGACCAAAATGGAGCTCAGGGTCGGTGCACAGGCCTATACTCCTAGCACTCTGGGATACTGGGGCAAGAGCATCACAAGTTTGAGCCTAGCCTGGGTAACTTAAAGATTTAATGAGACTCTGTCTCAAAATAAAAAAGAAAAGGAGGTGGGGGCGGTAATAGTTCATTGTGAAGGCCCTCAGTTTGATCCCCAGTACTGACAAAAAGAAAAGACCAAAATCTGAAAGGCACATGTATAAATATTTTGGAAAATGAACATATCTGTCATAGATATATCTGACAAAGGATGAGCACTGACAGAACACAAACTTCTGCAAATTAATAAGGCGTGGGAAATATGTTAATGATTTAAAATATGTTAATGAAAAAAATCTTCATGAGAGAGGAAAGCCAAAAGCTGGTAAACATATGGAAAGATGTTTAATTTCATTGTCAACAAACAGGCAAATTAAAATCACAGTGAGATACAAGTCCCCCATAAGACTGGCAAAAGTGTTATAAATCAGTCTATTAATAGAGTGTTGGTGTGTTAGTCAGATTTCCATTACTGTGGCAACCTATCAGAAAGAGACAGATGGACAGACTGACTTACCGTGTATCCCATTCAAGGGTACAACTCCATGTGACTGGAAAATTTCTGACTAGGATCCACCTCTTAAAGGCTCCCACCACCTCCCAAGGTTGCCACAAGCTGGGAACTAAACTTTAAGACATAGCCCTTGAGAGACATTTATCCTAATCATAGCAGTTGGCAAGGTAATAACGCAAAGGAGCTTTACACTTCCTGTTGGTGAAGTGTAACTGTTATAACCACTTAGGACAATAGTTTGGCATTATCTAAAGCTGAACTCATAGATCTTCTGACCTAGCAATGCCCCTGACAAATGTGTGCCCAAGACAAATTCTTCTGTCTGTGCATCAAGAGATGTGAACACAATTGGTTTTGTATTGTCTGTAAAAGGAAAACACTGGAGGCAAAGTAAATGTCATCAACAATAAAATGGATAAATACATGGTGCTATGTTTGCCTAATGAAATACTATGGCACAATGATGAAAATGGACAATCCAAAGGCACATGCATCCACATGGGTGGATTTCACAATGCTGAACAAATAAAGCAAGTCCCCAAAGAATAGGGATAAATGGTTCTACTTCTGTTAAGTTCACCACCAGGCAAAATTAAGCAAAGGTTTGTCGAAGAATACGTTCATGGATGACAAAACTGAAAAAGTATAGGAGCATGTGTCCCAAAAATCTGGATGGGAACAGGGCACAGTGGTGCCTACCTGTAACCCCAGCTACTCCAGAGACGGAGGCAGAAAGATCACAAGGTCCAGGCTAACCTGAAAACTTAGCAAGACTCTGTCTCAGAATTTTAAAAACAAATATAAGGGCTAGGGATCTAGCTCAGCGGTCTAAGCGCCTGCCCAGTGGCCACAAGGTCATGAGTTCAATCCCCGGTGCCGCAAAATAAATAAATAAATAAATAAATAAATAAATAAGTCTGAGGATGCAGCTCAGTGAAAAACATCCCTCAGTTTGACCTCCATTACCTCTCTCCCCAAATCAGAATGGGAAGTCAGGGATTTCTAAGGAATTGGCAAAGCTCTAATTCTTAACCAAGATCCTTGTTCTTTTTTTAAAAAAACCCTTATTCTTTGAAATGTATGTATTCTATACAGTCTTCTATATGATTTGTATGTTTGATAATAAAAACAAGAAAACCTGAAAAAGTGAAAAGAGGAGTATTTAACGTCATGAAGAACAGAAAATTGTGTAAGATCATTTCAGAAGGGAATAACACTGATGCAATCATGTGAGGGAAAGTCACGGTTGCTTCCCAAATCCTGAATCAGCAGTATTGGAAAGTGGGCAGACAGAAGCCAAGGTTGTACAGGAGTGCTAAATCCTCACCTGCACGACAGGAAGTCAGGCAGCAGTTACCTAACACTGATAAATCCAGAAATCAAAGTTTCGAAGTATCTTTTGAAAAATGGAAAAATTATTTTATTTTATTTATTTACATACCGGGAATTGAACTCATGACATCATGCTTGCCAGGTAGGCACTTGTACCACTGAGCTAAATCCCCAGCCCCTGAAAAAATAATTTTAAAGAAACAGCCAAAAAAAGTTTGAATGGGAGGAGAGGGGAGGCCTGCGACAAGGAAGTGCTAATTTATAAATTATAGTTATTACTTGTTTAACGACCTGTTTAATGACTCTTTGGACTTACAACCAAGGAATGCTGTTTAGACTTACAACTCACTGCTCAGTTTATGCTCTCTCTCACTCTCTCTCTCTTACAATTTTGTACATCTTGTTTATACAGCCTCAATGTCATTTATATAGTATACTTTGTTTATATAGTAAATACTGTAATTTTTGTTGATTATGCTGTATAGTACAGTACTATAGTTTTGTGTTCTCTTATACATCACCAGTACTGCATGTAAGAGTTATGCAAATAAAAGCAAAGTCATCAAGTTGGAATTTTCTTTGACCACTTCTCTGTTTTGAATGCTGTACATACTACAAACCACTACTCATTTAGTGATCAGTTCATTTAATGACCTAGTCACATGAATGGAACTTGGTCATTAAATGGGGAATATCTATATAGCTCATTGAATAAATGCTTAATAAATAATTTGGAGAAGGTTGCAAATAAGTCCTTGGGAAATACAAATTAAAATCATATTTCGTTTGCCCATCAAATTAGTAAAAATGAGAAAGACAGACAATAATCAATGTTGGCACATGTTTTCTACACCCTTGGTGGAAGTGAAAATTGGTACAAAAATAATTTAAAAGGTGAAAGGTTTCTGCCCTAGTATAAATTACTGGACATTATGGTGGTGGTCTACACTGACCACCACCTTCTCCCTCCCCTTCAGCCCTGACTACAACTTCCTCCTTCCTTTCCCATGCCCACAAAGAGAATTCCAATCAGTTTCTTGCACATCATCAACGCTCACCCCAAGCATGGCTTCCAGTCAGAGGTCATATAACCCCTCACCTCCTCTATATCCCATAGAGGAAATAGCTCAACCACACAAGTTGTGTGTTCCTCTCCATGTCCTCAATAAATTCCTTTCTCTTTCTTTCTGCTTCTCTATTGTGCCAGAATACCCTAACAAAGGGCAATTCAGTGATATCTATTTTGTGCCTACCCACTTTACATACATATAAGTCCAAGGATAGCTGTCATTAGAGATAATCTGCCATGACAGGCAATGCATGACTCTCAAAAAGATCAGTCAGTCATTCAATGCAAATATGAGAGACCATTCATCAGGTACCAGGTGCTTTCTGAGCATCACACGTATAGCAGGGAAAAAAACTGACTCTGAGTTCTGCTGGAGGCAATGATCAGAGAGGTAATGGCCCTGGGCTCCTGGAACCATGCACAATGTAAAAGAATCCAGGTGTGACTTGGTGGTACATGCCTATAATCCTAGGAACTAGGGAGGTTGAGGCAGGAGGATTATATTCAAGGCCAGCCCCAGCAATTTAGTTTTTAGTAAGTTTTTAGTTTATTATATTCAAGGCCAGCCCCAGCAATTTAGTTTTTAGTTTTTAGTACCCAGCTAAGTATTTAGACTCTGTCAAAATAAAAAGGGCTGAGGAGTAAGTAGCTCAGTGGTACAGCACGTGCTTAGCACGCACAAGGCCTTGATTTCAGTCCTCAGCGATGTGATGTGCGCCCCCCAAAGGAATCAGGGCTCTGCATCCACAGGCTCAATGATGGTATCCAAAGAGCAAGTTCCAGGAAAACATGGGTAATATCTGTCATGAAAGTATGCCCAAATGTAAAAATGGTGGGAAGACTGTGGGGTAGGGAGGCACGGTGGCTGGTAATGGGTGAAGTCCACTTTTTACCACCTTCATTTCTGTAGCACTATTTTTACACTCATACTATACTCATGCATTTCTTACCTATTTTTGCAAACTGTTTTGGTAAGCCAGTGGATCTACCATTGGTTTTGCCTTGGTTTATACTGAGGTTGAATTAGGGTTTGTTGCTATAGATTTAAGGAGTGCTCTGATTAACTTCAGAAGATTTGGGGTTGGAATGAGGTTTGCACTAAAGGGCTCTGGAAGCCAGCTTAGTGTTGCATGCAGTAATCCCAACACTCTGGGAAGCTGAGGAAGGAGGATCACAAATTTGAGCCCAGTCTAGGTCACTTATCAAGACCCTCTCTTAACCAACCATCACCACCACCACCACCAACACCACCACACACACACAAGAGCCACGAATGGAGCTTAGTGGGAAGACCCTGGGTTTAATCCCTGGTACCCATCCCCCAAATGGTCCTGGGGAGTTGGGGTACAAAATCCTGACCTGAATCAGCATTTGCAGGGTATTGTAGATGATCTCGGAAGGCAAGACGGGGTTGGGGTGGGGAGGGATTGGAGTTTGAATTAGCATGGAGATTTATTTTTCAAGTAGGCTTGAAACCACGGTTCACATTTCAGTAGCCATCCGAGGAAGTCGCCTTTGAGGACGCTGTGGTCTAGAGACTGGCTGATACTGCCCGAAGGCCCCTTCCCCCCACCCCACCTGCGGGAGCACCCAGCAGGACCACAGTCTCCACTCTCAGCCTGGTCCCGCACCCACCCCGCGGCCCACGCTGGGAGCAGCAGGAACACCGGCCGCGAGTGTGGGAAGCCAAGGTTGTGGCCGCAGTGCTGTTTGCTTGGCGTTCCCTGACGTGGGCCTCAGCGCAGCGTCCGTTCAACTGTTTACCAAGCCTGCGTCACTGGGAATCTTTCGCCACTGCCTGGGACAAAATTCCTCTTTTGGCAGTCGGCTTTGTGCAGAAAAGGCCTGCACCAGTGCCGGTACGCTAGCTGGTGCAGGGCGACACCGTGTGGTGGAACTGGAATCGCGCATGCCCTTCTGCCCTTGACTTCTCCCCATCCCTATAATCCACCCGACGTGCCACAGGGTCTACCACAGCATCCATCCATCCGCCCATCCACAGACACACCTATTTACCTACAACCCATGGTGGGCCCACCCCTCCATTCACAACCAGCCATCCACCTGCAGGTAAATAACTCCACGCATCCACCTATTCTGCCACGGGGATTTTCATCTTCACGTAAATATCATCTTCCCATTCACAAGTCCACTCCCTTCACCACCCCTACACAGTATAGGTGTTCAGCACCTCGCGTCTGCTAGGCAGACCCTGCACAAACAAATATTAGAGTCAAGAGTCATGGAGTACAGCTCCTGCCCCCCACGGACCCAATAGCACAGGAGACACATCTTCAGTAGCGCTGGTGAGATGACCAAGACCTTGTTTGGGGGGCCTAGTGAGAACTTATCAGCCTAGGCTTGGGGGGGTTAAAGTAGGGTTAGGGTGAGTAACAGCCACCTCTTCCCACTCTTCCCTCCTTCT
>RJWT010017253.1:0-19449 GCA_004365215.1 Cuniculus paca | reverse complement strand
TACACATTCCCATTCCAGAAGAGAGGGATATGAAAATAGCAAGGAGGAATCAGACTAAAGTTGTCCCTCTCTTAGATTTCACTCATTAAGGCCTAGGATAGTCCCTGCCTAAAGTTTTCTGGATTTCCTGGTGTAACTAGTCAGTCATATTTGACTTGATACCAGCACTGTATATAACCTGGCTGCATTAAACATCTTTTGCATTACTCACACTTGGAGTTCTGCTTGTTTTTTGCTCTTTCTGTCTTCTTGACTTCTGTCATATTGCCATTCATAATGATAGATGGGTACTCTTTGCTTCTGACCCTGTGCACACAGTGGCAAAGTGACTAGTTTTTGGTTTAACTGCCTTGGAAGAATTCCTTTGACAAATAATTTCCATCAGGGTGGGGTCTGCTGCATAACTTATTCATATATCAATAAGATTTAATTCCTTTTCTCAGCAATTGAATGTGGGTCATGAATTAAGTAATATTAGTTGAATATTTTCATGCTTATACACCAAAAGAGAATCTTTTCTTAATGTGATTCAGTTTACTGCCTGAGTAGATCTCTTGCATTTGGAAAAAGTTGATTTGCAACTACTGCATCACTTCCCATCCTTCCCATTGAAATTGCATAGAAGAAATGCTTTGAAAGACAGAGAAAAACTCAACTTTTTAAAAAATGCTGTATTGAGATACATTTAAGGTACAAAAAAGATGTATATGCTTAATGTATACATTTTGATTAGCTCAGGTGTATGCATGCATGATACCAACACCACAATTGAAGCACCTCTAAAAATTTCCTTATGTCCTTTTGTGTGTGTGTGTCTATGTTTTTTGCTAAGTTCATAAAGTCTATTCTCCTAATATATTTTTTTTTGTTTTTTGTTTTTGCAGCACCGGGAATTGAGCTCACAGTCTTGCACTTGATGGGCAGGCACTTAGACCGCTGAGCTAGATCCCCAGCCCTGTTTTTTTGAGACAGGGTCTCCCTATGCCATTCAGGCTGGCCTTGAGCTCTGTTTGTAGCCCAGGCCGGTCTCGAACTCACAACGATCCGCCTGTCTCAGCCTCCCAAGTGCTGGGATTACAGGTGTGAGCCACCACGCCCGGCCTCTCCTAATATATTTTAAGGTACACAATTCCATATAGCATGGCATCCCATAGGTGCTATGTGGCACAACAAATCTCTAGAATCTCTCTCAATTTTCTCTATTCATCTGGTATAACTGAAACTTTAAACCTTCAATCAATGATTCCTTATTCATTTCTACTTCCGCATTGCCCCACCATCATCATTCTGTTCTCTAGTTTCTGCCTCCAAAAGTTCAACTGTTTGAGATACCTCATATAAATTGATGTGTGCACTTTTGAATTTTTTTAACTGTCTTATTTCACTTACCAAAATGTCCTCTAGGTTTCAACCATGATATAGCCAGTAGTAAGATTTTCATCTGTTATAAGGCTGAATAATATTTATCTCTGTTTCTCTCTGTCTCCCTGTCTCTGTGTCTATCTGTCTGTCTCTCTTTTTCCCTTTCTGGTCAAAATGAGAACATTCACTGCTGCAAATAAAAATCTCTTTCAATTCCTTATCCAATCTCCTTGTGCAGAGTAGTATCTTCACACTCATTTCCCCACCTACAGAGTGGAATGACTCTGTTATGATTTTTATCTAGATGAGATGTCCCCCCAAAGCCTCATGCACTCATGATGGGGGAAGGGGGCTTTTCAGACATGTCTGAGTCTAGAGTTTGTTATGTATTCATGGTCTAGTGCTTGGATTAAGGGTGTGTTATGGTTTATACATTGTGTCAATTTGAGAAGTTTAGAAGTTTAACTGAGAGACTCAGCAGGGAGCCAGGGTTCTTACTTTGTAAATATCCTCATCCTGTGCAAAGGAGGGCAAGGACAATTTGTGAGTGTTAGACCCCTCCTGAAGTGGGGGGGGGCTGTGTACAATATAAGGGAGGAGAAGAGGCTTGCTTTGCCTCTTTTGCTCTGGCTGCTGCCTTGAAGTGTTGCCCCAGTGCCATGCCACCCTGCCTTGGAGCCAGCTGATTATGGACTGAAATCTCCAGAAACTGTAAGCTAAATAAACCTTTCCTTGCTTCACTTTGGGTGTCAGATGTTTTGTCCCAGCAATGAGAGGAAAGTAACCAAGACAGGGCGTGAGCTCTATACCCAACCTAGGACAAGTAGCCAGCATAAAATATAAGGGACAGAAAGAGGCTTGTCTTCTCCCTCTCTCCCTTGTTTTTCTACAGTCTGCCTGTCATGAAATGCTCTCCTCTGTGATACCACCTTGCCTTGGAACCATGTGATTATGTACTGAAACTTGTACAAACTATAAGCTAAGTAAAACTTTCCCCCTTCAATTTTGGGTGTTAGGTATTGTGTCTCAGCAATGAGAGAAATGTAACTAAGACAGACTCATTCTTGGATTTGTGCTGTTCAGTCTTGACTTGTTCGTTCAGTAGCCTTTTACAGTAGACTGTTTGCTCTTCCTGGAATGATCCTTCCTGTTTCTTTCCTTCCCAATTGGTGGGTTTTTCCTGTGAGGCTTTAGTTCATTGTAATGTCTCCTATGAGAGTTATCTCCAGAAAAATTACTTGCTTGTGTTTTCAAGGGATGGGGTAATGTAGCAGTTTGCCCAGATCTTCTCCTTGCACCAAGAGCTCTTTTAGGGCTATAGCTATGGTTAATATATTCTTCCATCTTCTCTTAGTGTTTCAACAGTGATTAGCCTCTAGAAGATGCTCATAAATGTTTCTTGCATGGCACATGTGAACAAATCCTGAACCTAGCTTTGCAGATGTTTGGTTCCACCACATCTACTGCATGGTGAAAACAAAAATGAATCTCTAGAATAGCTCATGTCAGCAAAGTTGTGATGTTGTGCTCTTGTCACGGGGAACTCTTGCTTTTTGTCATTTTAGCTGATGAATTCACAATGCAACCATTATTCTTGACTGGGTGGCAAAAGAGGAAAGTTTTCAGTCTCCATAAAACACAAAGAAAATTCTGGTTATTGAAAAAAATGTTACCTAGACAGGATATAAATCTATGACACTAGGTTGCTTTAAAGAGATATTCACAATGGGATTGAATTTAAATCTGTTGGAAGCTGCCTTTTTAAGGAAAGAGGGAAATAGTTTACATTCCTACAAAGAAATAAGAAAGTTAACTTTTTCTTGATATTATACTTGGAGAACATTGTCTTATGAACCAAAAGATCTAAACCTTTTGCCAGAGTTGAAATAAAAGTCAATTAAAAATACTAAATTTTTGATGGACACTTTGTTTTCTGTAATGTTCTAGGATGTCATTCCCTTGATGTTTAGTGTGGTTTGGGAAGCTAAGAAGTCTAATGTGATGGTATTGACTTAGGTATTTAATTCCAGTTTTACATTCTATGTGCTGGAAATGGTAGGCATATATTTGATAAGGATGAGTTGGGATTTAGAAAAGAAAAAGACCTGCTTTTTCTGGAAGTCCTAGAAACTACAAGTTCTTTGGTCTATTGTCACTTTTCTAGAGAATCTGCAGGATAAACCAAAAATTGCTTTGGTTGGCATTGTAAGTAAAGTAGAGGGATAAGTAGGTTCCTAAACAAGCTGTTAAAAAAAGTGGAGTGCCATTTCATTAAAGACAGAATCAAAAGTAACTTCTTTCTGATTTGAAAGTATTGACCAAAGAAGTGTTTAAAATTTTAGTATGCAGTCAATTTCAGTGTTTGTTTATCTTCTTTCTATTCTGTTATGTGTGGAGAAAATGATGTGGAAGAAAAGGGGAATGGTAAAAGAAAAGAGTTTAGATTTTTGAATTATATTTTATGAATCAGTGCATGTGAATGTTACATGATGGAGATTCCTTGTGGAAAGTTGGTACATGCATTTAATATGTCTTACTCAATTTCAGTGCCCTTTCTCCCTATACCTTTTCTCCCACTTATTCTTACAAATTTCTTCTATCCAAAAGCCTACCTTTTGGTTTGCTGTCCTCTCTCCTTTATTTTAATTAATTATTTATTTAAGTATTTTTTTAGGTTTCACATATAAGACAAAACATGATATTTAGCTTTCTAAGCCTGACTACTTTTATTTAACATGGTGATTTCTAGTGCCATCCATTTTCCTGAAAGTGATAATTTCATACTTATTTATGCCTGAGAAATAGTCAATTGCTACATTCATCTGTTAGCAAACATTTAATCCATTATTACAGCTTAGTTATTGTGAATTTCACTGTTATCAGTGTGAGAATGTATTTATTGATACAGTATGTAGTCCTAATTCTTTCTGGAACATGCACAAGTGTTGTATATCTGCTCAAGTGGTATTTCTATGTATAGTCTTTTGGGTAATCTCCATTTTTATTTCCATAGTGCTTATACTAGTTTACATTTCTACCAAAAATGTAGAAGAGTTCCTTTTACCCTGTATCATTGCTGACATTCATTTTTTTTATATTTTTAGGACATATTTTGATGTTTTAATTTCTAAAAATTTTTTAAAGAGACTAAAACCAAACAAAATAAAACAGAATAAAGCCAATCAAAACAAAACAGTGAAAGTAATACAGAATTTCAAAACAAGATAATATGAAATCAACAAAGGCTGTCATAATGCCTCCTGTTATCTCCAAAATAGCTGCCCAAACCATCAGACATATTAAAATCAAACCAAATAAAACAGAAGAAAACCAATCAAAACAAAACAGTGAAAACAATACAGGATTTCAAAACAAGATAACTAGAATTCAACAATGGCTACCATAATGCCTCTTGTTATCTTCAGAATAGCTGCCAGATATAACAAAATCAAACCAAACAAAACAGAATAACACCAATCAAAACAAAACAATGAAAAGGATACGGGAGTTTAAAACAAAATAATAGGGAATTAACAATGACTACCACATTCCCTTTTTAGGCATTTCCTCTCATTTCACTTTCACAATGTCTGTTGTGCATTTTGGATCCCACTAACTCCTTCAGTTTTTTATAGTAGGGAGACAACATGATGTTCAACTATGTGAGTCTGAACCATTTCACCCATGGTCACAAGTTGCATCCATTTACCTGCAAGAGCCTTGTGATAATCTTTCTTTATAACTGAGTAGCTTTCCATTGTATAAACATGCCATATCTTTCTTCTCCATTCTGCAGTTGATGGGCAAGCTACCCCTGCTTTTTTCTGGTTCCTTGTCACATGGAGCATTGTTTTTTCTCCTTTGACTTTCACTCTATGAATTTTCTTTTGAGTTAATGTGTTTCTTGTATACTGCATATTGATGTATCTTGTTTCTTGACCTACTCTGCCTGTGTTTCTTTTTATTGGTGAGTCAAGGCTATATACATTAATGGTTATGGCCAATATGCACTGGTTCATCTCTGCCATGCTTTTTTCCTGCCATTGGCTCCCTACTTTTCTCCTACATTCAATTGTCTGCCCTGATCAGTGATCCCATTCTGCTGCTGTTCCTAGGGCCGTAGTCATTTTTATCCCTCACTAGAATATCCTTCAGTACTTTTTGTAGGGTTGGTTTGGCAGTCATGAATTCCTTGAGTTACTCTTTGTCATGGAAGTATCTTATTTCTTCATTAATTTTGAAAGATAGTTTTGCAGGGTACATCAATCTGGGTTGGAAGTTGTTTTCTTTCAGGACTTAAAATACTTCCCTCCAAGCTCTTCTTGATTTGATGGTTTGTGTCGGGAAGTCTGTCATAATTCTGATGAGTTTTCATTTATAGGTGATCAGCTTTTTTCTTTTTTTTGTCTAACAGCTTTTAATATTCTGTTCTTGTACCAAATTTCTGGGATCTTGATTATTATATGTCTGTGTGTAGATTTATTTTGGTTATGGCAGTTGGAGTTCTGCATGCTTCACTTATCTGTAAGTCAGGGTTTTCCCCCATGCTTGGGAAGTTCTCTGCTATTACTTTTGTAAGTAGACTTTTTTTTATCATTTGTGTTGACTCCTGTTTTTTCAATGCCTATCATTCTTGAGTTACTTTACTTGTGTTGTCTTGCAGCCATTGAATTATTATTTCCTGGTTTCTTGTTATTTTAAAGAGAACTTTCCTTTTGAGATCTCTAGCTGCAAACCTGTCTTCAAGACCTGAAGGTGTATCTTCAGTTTTTTAAAGTGGTTTTGCCAGCTTTCAATGGAGTTTTTAATTTCGTGGATATCTCTTTGAGTCAGTTTCATGCATTCCAATTGTTCTCTATATTGTTCATTCAAAGTTTCTCTCACTTTCCTATGCTCCTCTTTTTAAAAAATCTATATCTTCTTTAGTGGTGCTTAGCTATTCTTTTATTTTGTTTTTCATTTCTTCTTTTACCTGAGATAGTATTTCTGTTCTAATTTCTTTTGTAGCCTCATGAAGTAGTTTCTTTACTTCACTTGCCATCATCCCAGAAATTTCAGGTGTCTGGCTTCCACTTTCTTCCATGTCTGTGTCTCCTGGACTTGTTCTGTTTGGGCTTGAGGCCAGAGATTGCCTTTTACTCCTTCATCTTGACATTTTACTGGGTTCCTCTGGATGAGTGGTTGGTGGGGTCATAGGCAGTTCCCACATTTGCTACCCATCCACAATGTAGGGGAATGGGTCAGACACCTGGGTTTTGCCTAACCCAGGTTCTCCAGGAGGCAGTGGGATGTGGGACTGACTTTTTCAAGGCATGGCTGGTTGGTTCTCCTGGCTTGCACTGGCTACCCAAGGGAGAGTCCTGACAGTGGCCAGCATGCAAGCAGGGGCTGGACTGGCTTTTTCTCCATGCCCATGCTGGCTACCTGCAAGGAGTACAAATATTTTTAATATAAAATATTTAATATTAACATTTGATAGTAATATTATTATTTATATTTAGGTAGGTATTTAGATTTTCATCAACTTTAAATGTAAGGACAATGGGCTTAACAAGTCTATATAATTTGATCATGGTGATACAGCAAGGCAATGGAAAAGTCTGAATTCACAGCTGAGCTGTTGAATTTGTTCATTGTATTTCTTGTTCAACATTACATTTCCTCATAATAAAAATATTAATTAGTAAGTTAAATTTTAAAAACTGAACCATTTCACAAAGAAACTGCCTGAGATTGAAAATGATGGCAGAAACTAAGTATATACTAAATCTTTTATCTGAGAAGACTTACTTTTATAATTTAGATCTCTGGGGAGAGAAAGGCAGGCCTCTCAAAACAGTTCCCAAGAGTTTTTATTGTGGTCAGGGAATGGGACCTGAGTTAGATTTTCTGCACACAGGAGGTTGCCTATTTGGATCAGGAGGGAGTAGTCAGGGCTTTTTATCAACTTGTCCTGATGTGGGGCACAAGGGACAAAGGGAGGGCTGATGCTTAGAAGCTGACCAATGTCAAAAGCTGGAATGATATGCTTCAGTTTACTGAAGTTGTGCAGGGATTCTCAGTGCTAAGCATGCGAGGTTGTAGCTCATTGGCTTACTCTTACCTTCTCAGCAATATACCAAGGTAGTCAGACACAGAGGAGTTTCTGGAGTTAGCAAGACTGTACCAGAATCTTAAGCAAGCCTGCACTTGGACCTGTGTCTCTAGTCCAGATGCCCCTTTCCTTATGGTGAGTTTCTTGTAGAATTCTTTGACTTTTCCTATCAGAAGAATCTGCTCACATTATCCAGCAGAAATAGTTCATTGCTACTGCATTTCAAAAAGGATATTGTCTGAGGTTTCAGTGCTTTTTGTGTAAACTCATTGGAGGCTCTTAATCTCTAGATACCTCAAATTGTTAATCTAGAAAAAAGAAAGTAATACTTCCCAGTTTCTTAGGGTTTTCAGGTTCATGTGTGATTATGTGTATGGTGTATTTTGTGTGTTAATTAACATATTCACAAAATAAATGTTTTATTCATAAATCTTTTTTATATTTTTTCAATTCCATTTTTTAATGTTATCAGTACATGTTTGTAATATATGCAGTTTGTAGTTATTTTAGGGATTAGGTACATGTACGTAATACAGATTTTTCTTTTTTTAACCCCCTTCCCTCCCACCTTGCTCCCCTCTCCTTTTAACTCTCTTGGTCCATTTTTATTCTTACTGTTACTACTAATTTTATCTCATATTTATGACATGCTTACACACATTGAGGTTATTAGCTTACACACATTGAGGTTATTAGCTTCCATGGCCTTTGAAATAAAAAATTGAATTAATAAATTCATAGAATTAAAAATCAAATAGAATCAGAAAGTTTATAAAGCAAAATAGAAATTTGTCTTATTTTCCTATCCTACTTCCCAAAGGTAAAACTTTTTCAGCTCATGTATTTTTTCTCATGTTCTCTCTATTTTATGAAGAATATGCTCATGAGGATATTTGTTGATTTCTCCAGTTTAGATATGTCTAATGATCAGTAGATAAGAATTTAACCATCTCAAATTGTCCTTACAGTCTCACATCTCTTTCTTCCAGGTTCTGGTATGGTTACATTGCATGATTCTTGTACTTATACAAACATGGTTCATTATACAGAATTTCCTGTTTTACAAATTTTTTATTTTGTTTTTCATTAGTTTGGGATAAAGCATCACCACCTTTAATCTATTGTTTTAGTTGTATTTATCACCATTCTTAACATTTCACAAGAAACTTCAAGTTTATAACATACCTGTTTATATTATTCTCTAAGTAAGCATACATATTAGGTAATTCCTTAGGAACAACTCACCAAAACATTCTACCTACTACACACATGTTATCATGGTACTTATTTCTTATACTACATTTCTTAATTTTACATGTCTTGCTCCTTATTGGCATAATTATCCTGGAATGGTCTACAGTAGTTTCCTAGTAGAGGTCCACGGGATGTGATTTTTGAAGATAATTTTATGTCTCCAAATTGTATTATCCTATATTCATGTGATGGATTACCAGACTAGAATCCTAGGTTAAAAATAATTTTACTCCACAATTTTTCAGAATATTCTTCAAATTGACTCAACCTTCCAGGGTCACTGTAGAGGTCTATTACATTCTGCTTTCTTTTTTTTTAAAGGTGAGTTCTTTTTTTCTCTCTCTCTCTGGAAGCTTTTAAGATTTTAGTTTACCTCAATGTTCTGAATTTCACAGTAATATGTCTGGGTTAGTATAACTTTTCATTCATTGCTCTACTTAGTTGGGGAGTCCTTATAATCTGGAGGCTGTGTCTTTGAACTCTGATATAGTTCTGGTTTCTTTTTCTTTGCTATTTCTTCCCTACCATTCTCTGTTCTCTTTGGAACTCTTAATTGTTCAAATGGTGGAATGTTGAGAGTAATTCCTTAATAGTCTTCTCTTTGCTGTAATTCAATCATTTTTCTTTTTTTGACTTCTTAATATTCTTTAACTTTATCATGTAACTCTTCTATTAAATTTATTTCAGCTACATATTTTAGTTTATAATTTATAATTGTTTTCTTATGCTGTGTCTATTCCTGTCCATTCTGTTGTTAGTCTGTTATTGCAATATTTTCTTATTTTGAAGCTTC
The DNA here is from genome assembly GCA_004365215.1 of Cuniculus paca. Lineage (NCBI taxonomy): Eukaryota > Metazoa > Chordata > Mammalia > Rodentia > Cuniculidae > Cuniculus > Cuniculus paca. The sequence goes on along the minus strand of RJWT010017253.1, from coordinate 9,946 downwards.
TGAAATACTCCCTAACAATTAATAGGTACTTAATAAATATTTTAAAAACTCCTCTATATTAATTGCATTTAAAATTTTTGTAGAATTTTTTATGTAACTAGGTTTTCACTAATGTTCTGCTTTCCGGTTTTGTTTCCATTTTTATTCAGGAGGTTTTACTGAGGCATCTAATATTCTTTGGCTGATGACTCATTTTGAATTGAGGCCCTAAAAAGCAATTTGAAAGTTTCGATCATAGGTAAGACTTACAGGTTTCACTGTGAGGTGCTCTGGTTACTAGCTGCCTATGCAAAATTTCAATTGCTATATAGATATTGCTGCTATCTTTGAAGCTTAAAACTGCACATATCTCTAAAGTTCATAGTTTCTCTAAGTTGTAGTCCAGTGTGGTGAGGTTTTTCTCTCAAGGTTTCTTTAAGCTACAATCAAGACATTGGCAGGATTGAGTTCTTGTCTGGGGGTTCTGAGGAAAAATCTGCTTCCATGCTTATTCTTTTTGTTGGTAGAATTCAGTTCCTTCTAGCTGTAAGAGTGACATTCCACTTCCTTTCTGATGCTTGGCTGGGCTTGCTCACACCACCTAGAGCCTAGACACATTCCTTGCTACCAACATTTCTTATCCACTCCACATTTTGACAGCAACAGAATCTCCAATTCTTCTTCGAATTTCTGACATCCTTTGTCTGATCTATAGACTCAGATTTAAAGGATACATGTGATTAGATCATATCAATGTGAATAATATCTCTATATTAAAGTCAAATTATATGTGACCTTTATTACTTCTGCAAAATCCCTTTACAATGGTAGATACATCTGTGTCATATTGATTAACTAGAAGAATGTGTATATACACCAGAGGCTGGAACTTTTGGGACTATATTAGTGTGTTTTCTGTAACTGTAACAGGATACCTGGGTCAGATTACCTTACAACATGAACATGTTTATTTATCTTAGCATTTTAGAAGGTTAAGAACCCAGTACCATATTCAATTTTAAACCTTTTCTTGCTGGAGTGATGTTACTGAAGAAAAATACTGAAAATGGACTAATTCTATTTGAAGGGAGCCAACAGTTAATTACACAAGAAAAAGAATAGACTAACAGGAAAAGAAAAAAGAGACTTGAAAGAGGTTTGGAGTTGAGATGTGACACAGCTGTCAGTTAAAGAAACAGAGTAAGGGAAAAGGGGCTTCAAAGATGAGTTGGTGTACCTTTTGAAGTTCTGACAAATGAAACTGAGAGAGAAGATAAAGTAAGGCAACTGGATTCATCACTTTGAAAGACTTCTGGAAAATGAGTGGCTTGCATCAAGAGAGGGACAGCAAGGCTTTGGGCCTTTTTAAAGCTGGCTAAATTCTGTGCCTTTAAAAATTTATTTTTGCTGCTTTGCTGCCATCAGCAGCTCATGCCTTGGTCTGAGAATAAGTACCAAAGAGTGTTGTTGATGAAAGTGAAGTTTGGAAGAATGATAGTCAGCACATAGAAGCAACCAAATTAACTGTATTACTGAAAAGGTAAATGGTATCTTCAGAAGAGAGGGTTGGAGTGTTCTACAATTGTAGTTGTGATTAGTGGTAGTAGCAATACAACCAAATAGATGCCCTGTACCTTAGTACAGGTCATGGTGAAAGCACCACTCCAGTCTATAACAGTGTTGTGGTGTTTCCTGGCTTTGGATTTACAAGTACTTTGCTTACTTTTTTTCAATATACTTCTTTATTTTTTCTAATGTAACGTCTTTAAATTTAAAGAGATACACTTCTTCATTAACAACACTTTCCCCTAAAATAGCTTCACTTTAATCTTCATCATTAGTTAACTGAAATCAGTTAGTTTGTTTATTTCATGTATTACCATGGTCAAGGGACTGAAGAAAAAATCAACACAAGAACTTATACAATTGACAAACACATTCCATGAATGACTTAAATATGGTACTTAAAATAACAATTTTATTTAATGCAGTAATTCCTCAGTATTTTAATGAAATATCAATAAGTATCTAATAAATGGAAAATACAAGGAATGATAATAATACCCACCAAGAATCAGAATGTGGCAAAGTACATTAGTGATAGCAATGTGTGTTTTGAATTACTTTTTAACAAGTAAAAATATCTTTCTTATTTTTCTGGCATTTTTTTCTGATTTTAAAAATCAGTAGTCATGTACAAAGTTCAAACATGGCAGAACTCCACAAAGGAAAAATTAAAATAATCCCAAATCTTTCCTTCCAGAGGAAACTACTGTTGGCCTTTTGGTGAATATCTTTAAATAGCTTTCTATCAAGACATACATAATGAAAAAGATATACATACTAATAAATTATTACTGTAATATTGTACATGTTACCGGCCACCTGAACATGAAGGTACTGTGTTTAATGAATCATATAAGTGGTAAACTCCTAGTTTCCTTGTGTTTTCTAACTACCGCAGAAGACTTTTAAAATGAACAACCCTGAACAAACATGCATCCACACTTGACGAAGTGTATACTGAAAGAAGTGATACCAAACAGAATATCTACCAAAGAATACAACAATTTAAAATTTTGATACATCAGTACAAAATGCATTCCTGAAATATATTTATGTTCTCAATTTTGATCATATCAGTCACTCACGCCTTTCATAACCTCTCCAACAGTCAATACTGTCAATATACATTTTAAAATATTTACAAAGAGAAATTAAAAAGTTAAGTTTCTGTTGGATTAGTAAAACTGAGATTCATTATTTTTTCTGCTGGTTTTTGCATTGGTATTTTTCCAGGGCCTATCACCTATTTCCTCCTCTTTCTAATTTTTTAGTAGAGATGGTTATTTTTTTCTACTTTTAATGCCAATTGTATATTGAGAATTTTACAAAGTTGTTACATATGCTGAAAATATTTGTATAGTTTTTCAATATTAAGGTTTTAAATTTTATAAGCAAATTTAGAAGTATCAAGTAGTTACCAGAACTTTCTGGATTTTAAGGTATGTTTAAAATTGTGAGTTCCATTTTCCAAAGACATTTGTCTTAGTTACTTTTCTCATTGTTGGGACAAAATACCTGACACCCAAAATTAAGGGAGGAAAGGTTCATTTATCTCACAGTTTGTAGAGGTTTCAGTCCATCCAAGGTAGAGCGACTTGGCAGAAGGGCAATAGTTCATGGTGTGCAGACTGTAGCAAAACAATATGAGGGAGACAGAAGGCACAGCCTCTATCTGTCCTTTATGTTGTATATAAGGCTGAGTGTAACATTCACACCCTTAATCCCAGCATTGGTCCATGAGTCAATCACAAACTCCAGATTCAGCCACCCTCCCCCCACCATGACTACATGAGGCTTTGAGGGGACACAAATTATAACATTCTGCTCCTGCCCCCCAAAAGACTCATGCACCTCTCTTTATGCAAAAGGCATTTAGTCCATCTCCAAGAGTTGCTAAAGTCATAACAGTTTCGGCATCGCTGACAAGTCCAAGTTCCAAGTCTCCTTTGAGATTTAATGCAAACTCTTAACTGTGAGTCTTTGTACAAATGAAAAGAAAGTTAAACACTTCCAATATTCGTTAGCACAAAATAGACATTTCCATTCCAAAAGGTATAAGTAGGAAGATACAAAGGAATGGGACCAAAGTGAGTCCAAAATTGAGTAGAACAAACATTAAGCCCTGTAGTTCCGTGTGCAGTATTTGAGGGAATCTGTGGCAAGATGTGTACTCCAAAGGGCTTGGGTGGCCCCACCCCTATAGCACTTCCAGGGGTTAAAGCTCCCATGGCTACTCTTTTGGACCCACTCTGCTCCCCCATTGTAGTTTTCCTTAGACAATCATGTTCCTGGCTTCTGCAAATTTCTGGAGTCTCCACTGCACCTTCCATTTCACACTCACAGCTTCATATACTGTTGTCTCTGGGATGCACAGCCCTTCTGAAATCTGAGTGGGAGTCTTCCTGGCCCCACAATTCTTGTGTTCTCTTTTCACCTAAAACCAACGCCATGTGGATGATGACAAGGTCTGCCACCAGCTGGAGCAGTAGACAGGTTTTCTTCTCTCTTGGCTGTAGAGGTTGACTGACTATGAACCAAATCCTGAGGAACAGCTTCCCTAGGATGCCCTCATGGAACATGGCACTCTGAGACTCTCTTCTCCAAGTAAAGTCTTTCACTTTTGTGACTCTGAGGCTGAAAAGGGTAGAGTCCTTCCATTTCTTGTGATGCCGTCAGGCATTTTTTGGTTGTCTTTTTCTGAAATGCTTGCTTTTCCTTGCTAGTCTTTTCAGTGAATAGTTTCTCCTCTGTCCTGTCTTTGCAGGCCACAACTTTCTGCAGCTTCCTTTCTGGTGAAACTCACAATGTTTTGAATCATTGTTCTAGGCCATTTGCTCTTTATTCTCAACAAAAGTCTGACTAAAAGCCCTCAACAGTAGTGATACACTGCCTCCATATTTGACTGTCTTGAAATTTCTTCTGCAAGGTTAGTCTACCACCCTTAATCTCAGTCTCAGGCAAAGTCTCTGGACATGAGCAAAATGCAGAAAACCTTTCTGCCAAGCCATAATACACATCATCTGGAATTCATAAGCTACTACAGTTCTTCTTCCCAGCAGAAAGCTCCCAAACTTGTTTTTTATTGCCTTTATGGTCTTCTGAGCTCTGACCAGAATCTCCCTTAGAGTACAGTCTAAGGTTAGTTTCTCAGCATACTTTTCAGTGCTACTTTTTCAGCCAGCATTTTGGAACTTTTCCAAACTTCACATCAGCCATTTCCAAAGGCTCCTAAACCACATGGTCAGGTATAGTCACAACAATGACACCACTTTTGGTACCACATTCTGTCATAGTTACTTTTCTTGTTGCTGAGATAAAATACCTGCTGCCCAAGTTAAGGAAGGAAAGGTTTATTTAGTTCATGGTTTTTAGAGGTTTCAGTCCATAACAAGCTGGCTCTAAGGCACAGTGATTTGGCAGACAAGAACAGTTCATGGCAGGCAGACTGTATAGCAAAACAACAAGGGAGAGAGTGAAGGGGCAGCCTCTTTTTTCCCCTTATATTGTAAACAGGCTACCCACCCTAGGTTGGGTATAGCACTCACACCCTTAATGCCAGCTTTGGACCATGAATTAATCACAAACACCAGATTCAACCACTTCTAAAAATCGTGCATTAGGCTTTTCAGGGGACATATAAATGCAAACCATAACAACATTGAAAACAACAACCACATAATGCAATCCCTGTGGTGGGAATATGTTCAAAAGAAAATAAATCATCACTTGATGAAGATAACTGCACTCCCTTTCTCATGGAAGCCTATACACAATAGCTGAGACATGGAAACAAGTTTGTCAACAGATGAACAGATAAAGAAATTGTGACATACTTAATGGTGAAATATTATTCTGCCTTTACAAAGAAGGATCTCTTGCTCTTGGCAGCAACCTGCATAAGTCTGAAGATATTAAATGAAATAAGTAAGACAGATCAAGAAAAAATATTGCATTATTTCACTGATATGTGGAATCTACAGATAAAAATGAGTACAGAGAAGCAGTAGGTAGACGTGGTTATGAGGGAAAGTGGGGGAAATTGCAACATAGGTCAAAGGGAACAAAGATGATGTTCTGAAATAAGTGCAGCAGTCTAAGATATAGTATGAGGACTATAGTTAACAATAGTGTATTAATGTTAGCAATTCCTATATTGTTAGTAATGGTTCTTATATTGGAAATTTGTTAAGAGATTTTAGGTCTTAGCACATACATACATACATACATACAGGCACCTATGAGAGATAATGGATGTGTTTGTTGATATTTTGACTGTAACACTTCTCTGTCCATATGTATTATATTGCATTTCATAACTACCATACATACTTTTTAAAAGTAAGGAAAAAATTGAAAGAGCTAAAAAGAAAAACGACCATTTCCTCCAATATTTAAACAGAGGACAAGGGAGAGGGCAAAGAAAATGGGATGTAGAGGCAGACATTTTACAGTTGATAAAGGTAGAAAATCCCCTAGCAATTATTCCATAATCCCATCACAGTAAAAATGAGAAACCGAAGGTATGTGATTAAGGAGAATTGGTCCCAGTAAATTTTGCTTTTTTATTTATTCTGAGTTGACATTCAGTCAAAACATGGAGAAATACTTTTACTGATTCAACAAATAATTTATTAAATACCTGCTACTGTGCTAGATTTTGATTCAGAAAAAAAATTGATTTCAAAAATAAAGTCAAATTGCCCCTTCTGCCACAGAGCTCCTAGACTACAACAATCATGCATGCACAAGTGTCTGTAAAAGCCTGGAATCCTTCTGTCTTCATTCTGCCTTATACCCCTTCTAAACTGTGAGATGAACAATTGATAAAACCATAAAAATTCTAATTTGTTAAAAATATTTTTATGATCTTAAGAGGACGTACTCAAACTCCCTTCCTCTGCATTCACATTCTTGATTGCCTCTCTGTAAGGTGGCAGTGATGCCTTTGAGATAGTGCCTGGGTGGTACTCACCAAACCTGCAATGTGTTTGATGCCAAGAAGATATTTCCAAAATATCTGCACTATTTAACAGGCCAAGACATTTTGTGAAAAGCATTTGTAAATATTTTCATCAGAAATTATTTATTCATTTGAAGCAATGGGTGGAAATGTTTGAAAACATTTGGCCATTTTAACTTTGGATGCATGTGTGTGTATATGTTTTGAATGTACCTTCGTGACTTTGCATATGTTTATAAGAGTAGAATTTTACATACAATTGCTTTTATGTTGAAACACTTTCCGTATTTGGCTTTGTAGGAGGGCTTTCTGAATTACAAATAGGGATTAAGGATAAGAACTAAGATCTGTTTTTAACTGAGAGAAATGATACTCTCATTGCTATATTTATATTTTTCATTATTTTATAAAAAAATAAATTTTCAAAACCAAATAATGAGAATAATAGTCTTTAAAAGTCCATTATATAAACATCAATATTTTCATTTTACATAATTGGAAAAAACTCAGTATGATTGGGTAATTGAAGTTCCTCAGTTTTTCTAAAGCAGAACTCCAAGTTCATTGCTCTAACCCTGGTGCTGCAGTTGTCCCAATGCTAAAGGCCTGTGTAACCTGTAAAATCAAGATTGATGAGGTAGTTTCCACTTATAAAAATTCTGTCTTCACCACACTTATCCCAGCACATCATAATAGAGACATTATGTTGTGGACTTTGAAGTCAAATATTGTATCTGGGCTCAAATTCTAATTTGCTACTTACTAACTGAGCATATTGGGCTGAACTCTGCCTTGTCTTTACCTACAAACATACTTACAATGAAGATTTGTTGTGATAACTTTTGAACATAGTTAAGTACTCAGAAATTACCAAAGAGACATTTTGTCACCTTTCTTAGGATGATGTCAAGAGATTAAAACAGGACAAAAACCTGATTTGAGCAGCATAAGCATTGTGAGAAATGGAGATTTGGATACTGAGATGAGGTGATAGAAGTCAATTTTGAGCCATTGCAGTTACCCACATGTAGAGAGAATAGGCCTTTTGCCATAGTTAGATTAATCTGATTTGCATATTCACCTGTGTTCCAGAAGGTATTATATTAAGAATTTAGAAACAAGGAGATTTGAGAATGTGAGAAAATTGGAATTGATGAACATTTTTTACAATGTTGAAGTCAAATTTGCCTATTTTTTCACCCTTTATAGCTGATCGTCTGTGCATCTTCGAATGCTTATTCGACAGAGACAATGGATGTTGCTGTGTGGAGAAGGACTCCATCTTGATCATTCTGGGTCACAGCAGTGTTTTGCTGAAGTTTGAGTCTCATGCTGGTAAATTTTGTGCTTACTCTGATCCTCCGTCTTTACAAAAAATGGTCTCCTAATTGACTATCTTCCTTCTGTTGTCAACTGGATGGAATTCAGAACCATTTCCTGATGGGAGTTATTGTCAGTTTGAAATGACATAAAACTGGCTCTGGGGTGATTGTACTGAAGTGAAGATACAGAAATTATAATTCAGGGAGAGTAAAATTGCTTCTGGAATTTTAAAGGCAGATTATCAAAGAGAAAGGATCTAGAAATAACAAAAAACCAAACCAAACAAAACCAAACCAAAACAGTTTGTAAAAGACTTCCCTTGAATTTTTAGTTGAACAGATCATGTATAGTATAGGCTTCCACAAAATAGGCAAGCACATGTATTAATAATCTTGTCAGGAAAGACAGACATGGTAAAGCAAGTTGGAATTTTTATATAGGGATGCAAAGACAGTATCTATAATGTGGTGTTCCTCCTTAACAGTTCAGCTCAGAGACCACATATCTTGGAAAATTATAGCCTCTGACTTGGTTGTAAAGAAATTGTGTCTTCAGTCATTCAAAACAGTCCCCAAACTTTAGACAGCAATAAGGATAAATACCATTTTCTTAATATTTTTAATTGATTGACTAGAACTTGACAAAAATAATTCAGAAAGGCTTGAGATACAAAAAAAAAAAGCCAGATATCCAGGTAGCAGTAAACCAGAAATGCTTTAGAAATAGACTTAGGGAGTTAAAAAATCTTCCTTCAGAAACCAAGGCAGATGTGCTGGGCATAAGGAGTATATAAGGTGCCCTTCTCAGCAAGTGCTGCTTGTTTGGCCCTGGTGGTGAATAGGTCTACGTGAGCATCTTAGTGAGGATTTTTTGAGTATTGTGTGGAGCTTCATCTGTAATAAGACATACATGAGAGTGTCTTGATTTCACAACTGGTCTCAGATAAAGTGAAAAGGCTATGTTTGTAGGTCATATGTGACATCTTACAACTGATTGGATTACATTTGGATCAGTTTTAATAAAAACAAGAAATTCTCATCTTCAGTAATGAAAACTAAGATAAGGCTTATCTCAGAATGTTTATTGGGAGTCCCTGTGGCCCAGGTCCCAAGCGACAGTAGGATCTTGATTGTCATTTGTCAGCCTGGGTGTTGACAGAGGCTGTCTGTTTGTGTCACTGTCTATCAGACACAATTAGTGAGTTTTCAAGATGTGCTCTGCTTTCCTACAATAAGAAGATAGGGGTTTGAAATGTGAGGCTCTTATTTTATATTTAGAAGTAAAAGGGAAGCTACCAACTATCTATAATTTGAAAAAAAAAAACTCAACTCTACTGGGGAGTTGACTTGTACTGAGTATTATTAGGCAGTTCCACTAGGAAAAAAATGTTTAAATATCTAAATATGTCTGTGTGGAATATTTTTCCTTGCCATCCTTCTTCAGAATTGTGAACTAGTGATTGCTATGCCTGATCTCATGAGAAGCCAATGATTTACAGCAATCTCAAAGACCACAGTGAAATCTTAAAAATAAAAGAATCTTACTTCAGCATGTTTTTATAAGCAGTAGGAATATTTAATAGTGATGTAAAGTAGTTTTCGAAAAATTTAATAGATTGATGGCAATATATGTGAAGCATTGTGTATATGCCAGATACTGTGCATTTTTAAAATTTCTGTTCATCTACTCATTCATTCACTAACAAATAGTTATTGTGGGACACTTATGTGCCAAACACTTGTTTCTGTGCTAACAATACGGTTCTGAACCAACAGAAATTCCCACAATTAAATAACCGCATTTTAAAGGAGAGAAAGTGACAATAAATAAATAAATGAACATATAGTGAGCTTGCTGGATAAGTCCTGAAAAGAAAAATGAACCTGGAGTAAAAGCAGAGAATGATTTGGAGGTTAAGTGTGTGCCCTACGTGTAGACAATTCCTTGGGAAGAGCCAGCAATGAGATGCCATTTGAGTAGAAAGCTGTAGCAGGGATGGGAATGAGACCTGTGCGTCTAAGCTGAGGGTGGTCAAGACAGAGATGATGGAACTGTGAAGACCCTGAGACAGGATGTGCTTGAAGAATGGAGTAGAGCAGCTGGAGAGGTGATGAGAGT